>JAXIVJ010000892.1:0-167500 GCA_036785665.1 Chirona hameri
CTTTAAGACGAATATTTGAATCTCAAGTTGACCGATACGTTGTCACAGATGTCTCGAAATGGCTGTCCGTCGTGTCGCTTGCGACGATTACGAAATTTGCATTGCGCCAAAATATAAAGTGTCGATATTTTGACCTGATCTCAAGGTCAATGTCAAATTTAAACACGTAGCCAGTCGGATGCTATATCAGCTGCACACCTGGCGATGCTTCATAGACCTAAGGTTTTAAATACTGTCGTCGCAGATATAGTCGCTAACTTAATGGATATAAACCCGCCGGGTGGTGTTTGTGGAGTGTGAAGGACGGAGCGGCGTGATGCGAAAATATCAGTGCGAGGCAATGATGCGAATCAGTGCGAGGCAGTGCGAGGCAGTGCGAGGCAATGCGAGGCAATGCGAGGCAATATCATGTGGGACTGCATGTGTCTCGCTTTTTCGTGTATAATCATCGGGTGGACGTTTTGCATTTCGTAATTTCGAGGTTCTGCATTGCACATGACACGTGGCATCATTAAGGAAGAAATACACGTAAAAGCGCCTGGTCCAGCGCGGTTCGAACCCACGACCAATCTACGAATACGCTAGGAGAAACAGCTCTACCGACTGAGCCATCTGGGCTGACGTGATGAACACTGTTATTCAGTCTCAAATATTGGATCTCTGCAGCTCAGGACAGGCGACCTCTTGACCCTCGAGACAGACGGCCCTGACCACCACCCGGGTCGCGGCGCATTCCATTCCGACAACGCCCGCACCCCTCCCTCCCCCTCCCCAGGTCACGCACCTGTCAGACAGCCACAATGGGTACTAACCTACGGTGGGGAAACCACCATCTTTGTGCCTATCGCGACGTAGCGCCACGTGGTGGCAAGGGAAGATCATTATGGGACCGAGTTGTACTTATGATGGAGTGTCTTGTGGAAGATGTTCATTGTGAGCCGCTACAGGCGCGTTTGGGAGGAAACTGCCAGCCAGCACAGTTCTTATGCCGCTGGGCGAAGCAGCGTGCGCTGTCTGTTTTTGTTCGGTTGTGGTAGTTAACCAGCGTCGATCCGGACCGGACTTCTGCCTCCTGTGTGTTGATGCGTAGTTTTTGCTGCCCCTCACCCCGTCCCACCCCGTGTTCGTCGATCGTAACTGCACGTTTTGAGCAGTGAGCACCCCGCTTCATTGTCCCATGTTTTTCTCCCCACCTGAGGTTGACATAGCGTGCCTGAGTTCGTCTAACGCCAGCTCTCCTTCATTGGCATGTGTGTATCACCTCAACAAAGGTCGTGAGTTCGACACGCGCCTCTCTTTCACTGTCACATTGGTATGAGTATGACCCCAATAGAGATCCACTTCGTGCGAGTTCTTCTAACAATCAGCTGTGTTCTTCTAGTGCATGTTCTTTATCACCCCCCCCCCCCCCCTGACCGTGTATATGTGGTGATCTAACCCTGTGCCCCCTCACTCCCCAGTGTACGAGATCCGTCTGGGCACCCGGACCAGGGCGGCCGCCGCGGAGGTAGAGTGGGTGCTGCGACCGTACATGAACACCGGCGCGCAAGCGACGCTTCCTCTCCGAAGATAACGCCTGGGAGGCCGCCGGAGACGAAGCGGATGAGGCCGAGGAGGCGCACGCGTGACCGGGGGTCAGGGTCGAGAAATCGGACGGCGGAGGCGGTGGGTGGGACGGCTGAGAGATCCAGTGATGGACGGGGAAGGGACCCGGTGTGACAGGAGACCGCCGGGACCGGGCTTTGTGGCGCGCGGTTTACTGCGTTGTGGGGTGGCGTGTTGTGGTGGCGCCGCCGTGACGCCGTGCTCAGGCGGGGATGTGTCGAGGCGTCTGCGGAGGTAGCGTTTGCCCCCCCCCCCCCCCCCCACACACACACACACACCGACGCGGCAGTGGTGTGAGCGGGCGAGGCGGTGGTTCGCCAAGACTGCCGGCTGCACTGTCGGCTGCTGCGACTAGCACGGCGGCGGCAGGGCCCCGGCGCGATCGTCACCAACGCGCCATGTTCGTCACCAACGCGCCATGTTCATCACCAACTCGCTGCACCCCTAAACAAGGTACACATGCCCGCGCCTTTACCGGCGTTGCGGTGCTCCAGTGTGTGTCCTGGCCTCAGCGGGTGATACGGAGAATCTTGTATGGGCGACTTTGCCGATTGTGTATATTCTGGGAATATGCATTCCTCGTGCATTGTGTCCGATACAATGCTCTTGAGAACATTCAATACAAGACATTGATCCGCCATTCGGAGTTGCACATGCGGAAGTCATAGCACGGCGCCGTCGAGTGGTGCACCAGCATCGGTCGTCTCAACTAAGAGCGACCTCTGTCGCTGCCGCTGACACTCTTAATCCGGACTCTGATTCCTGCTGGCATTACAAATAAGTTACATTATTAACCATTACGAATAGCATTACGAAAAGAAGAGTTCATTCCTGGCCTTGGGCCTTCTTCAGAGGACGAAAGTAAAAACTACTAGCGGCAAACCCATGTGATTGGTACAGGCAACCCAATGCGACCCGTCGCCCGTGCCCGGCTCCGAACTCGTGCCCCTCCCCTCCCCATTCTGGTGCCGGTTCCGTGAGAGGGTACCAGCTCGCTCTCTGAGGGCGCTGGTGCCGCCGGCGCCCTCTCAGGGCTCGCTCTCTGAGGGCGCTGGTGCCGCCGGCGCCCTCAGGGCTCGCTCTCTGAGCACGCTGGTGCCGCCGGCGCCCTCTCAGGGCTCGCTCTCTGAGGGCGCTGGTGCCGCCGGCGCCCTCTCAGGGCTCGCTCTCTGAGGGCGCTGGTGCCGCCGGCGCCCTCTCAGGGCTCGCTCTCTGAGGGCGCTGGTGCCGCCGGCGCCCTCTCAGGGCTCGCAGACATCGTTCCACAGGAACAGCTCCGAGTGCAGCATCTCGGCCAGCCGCAGGTTGAAAGGCTGGTAGAAGTTCCGCAGCATCTGGCGCGTCTCCGGCAGCATCGCCTTCTGCGTCGTGGGCTTGCGCCGCACGTTCCGGGGGTTGGCGTCCTGGATCTCCGCCCAGGTGGCCTCCGATGGTGACCCTGAGGAAGGAGTGGCGTCAGGCCAGGAGGTCAGGCGACGCGTGTATGCAAGTGTTGAGTGAAGTTTAAACCGATTGAAATCATTTGGATTTGTTCGAGAGACTGAGATGAGAATCTATGTTCATCGTTTCTACCAATCGATCACGTATTGACCTATATCGCTCGCCGATTCAAAAATGATTGTCCCTCATCTGCATTATCGTCCGTTGATTTTGTCGTGCGCTCCTTCCACAATACTCTTCCCAATACACACAGCGTGTGCGTGCCGACCGCACCTAGTCTCAGATGTGTGAAGATCTTCTGTAGGCTCTCGGTGACGTTTCGCTTGTAGTCCTCAGTGCGCAGAACGAGCACCTGTTCCTTGCCGAACACCTCCAACCACTGCCTGAGGTACACCGCGTACAAACCCACGTGCAGGCGGACCTGCCGAGGAGGGAGGGCACAACAATCAATGTGATCACGCATGGAGCGATCTTCAGACGACAGCTCCGGCACAGTCCTATTGCAATTATAGACTACGATGACGCCAATTGGTTGGGATACGCTATATCACACGAGTGGGGTTACACACGTCCGTGAAGTTAGCGACTCGGCCAAATGCACGTCCGCGAAGGCCCAATGTCCAATTCTGGCACGCTGATTACGAATATGACCATTTTGCTGTTCAATGTCATCTTCAAGGTCAATTGCAAGGTCAAAGGACAGGGTACCCCATAACGTCCCGAATTTATGGCGGAATCCTTTCCAAAAAGTCCTATATGATAGGCAGGGTCGATATCGAACGTCCGTCACCGCGACCCGACCCGTGACCTTTGACCTTGGAGGTAAAATTCGAGGTCAAAGGACGGGGTACCGCATAACGTCCTGAATTTATTGCAGGATCCTTTCCAAAAAGATCCCATATGATATACAGGGTCCATATCTAACGTACGTCGCCGTGACCTGACCCGTGACCTTTGACCTTGGAGGTCAAATTCGAGGTCAAAGGACGGGGTAACGCATAACGTCCCGAATGTATGGCTGGATCCTTTCCGAAGTGGTCCCAGATGATAGATAGGGTCCATATCTAACGTCCGTCACCGTGACCTGACTCGTGACATTTGACCTTGGAGGTCAAATTCGAGGTCAAAGGTATTGCATAATATGGTGACGGACGTTAGATATGGACCCTTTCTATTATCTGAGACCACTTTAGAAAGGATCTGGAAATAAGTTCGGGAAGTTATGCGGTACCCCGTCCTTTGACCTCGGATTTGACCTCCAAGGTCAAAGGTCACGGGTCGGGTCACCGTGATGGACGTTATATATGGACCCTGCCTATCATATGGGACCACTTCGCAAAGCATCCCGTCATAAATTCGGGACGTTATGCGGTACCCCGTTCTTTGACCTCGAATTTGACCTCCAAGGTCAAAGGTCACGGGTCAGGTCACGGTGACGGACGTTAGATATGGACCCTCTATATCATATGGGATCTTTTTGGAAAGGATCCTGCAATAAATTCAGGACGTTATGCGGTACTCCGTCCTTTGACCTCGAATTTGACCTCCAAGGTCAAAGGTCACGGGTCGGATCACGGTGACGGACGTTATATATGGACCCTGCCTATCATATGGACCACTTTGGAAAGGATACCGCCATAAATTCGGGACGTTATGTGGTACCCCGTCCTTTGACCTTGAATTTGACCTTGAAGATGACCTTGAGCAGCAAAATGAAGGTCATATTCGTAACCAGCGTGCCAGAATTGACTGCGCCGATGTGTGGGCCAAATCTGAAGCTGTTGCTGAATAAGTCGCTAACTTCACGGACGTCGAACATGCGAGAGACATTGTGTGAGACGGCACTGCAGCAATCGACAGCTCCTGCAATCGACCCTGTGGGCAAAGGTGTAGTCCGTTTCTACTCTGTCTGTCATCCCGCGGCCCACTAGATTAAAGCAGGCTCTGGCGCGTCGTACACTGCGCGACACCGACTCCACTCACTCCGAATTCGCTGACGACGTCACGATCTGTTGAGCAGTCCTCTTCACTCCTGGTGGACGTGCAGTTGGTCCACGCGTCCACCGCGTCGAGCGACATCTGGTGGAACTCCTCGCCACTCTTATCCTGGTCCCGGCCCGAGTCGAAGTACAGATAATCCGAGAACAGCCTAAGGGCCAGAAAGGCAGGGGTCGACACTATACGAGTTACTGAGTTACTGAGTGACCAAGTGAAAGGTGAGTAAGCTAGCAAGCATTTGACTAGTAACAACTGACGAGTTAATCCGGAAGATAAAATTCAGCAGGTAGGTTGTCTAGAACAGAAGCTTGCCTAAGCGGTGCCCCACAGCTCAAGAGAGGCCATCTCTCCCCACCGCAACAGCGTCAAACGGCTGTGTCCAGAGATATAGGGGAGGGAGCACGGGTGACTGTGTCCAGAGATACAGTGGAGGGAGCACGGGTGACTGTCCAGGGGAGGGAGCACGGGTGACTGTGTCCAGGGGAGGGAGCACGGCTGACTGTGTCCAGGGGAGGGAGCACGGCTGACTGTGTCCAGGGGGACAGGGGAAGGAGCACGGCTGACTGTGTCCAGGGGGACAGGGGAAGGAGCACGGGTGACTGTGTCCAGGGGGACAGGGGCGGGAGCACGGGTGACTGTCCAGAGATACAGTGGAAGGGAGCACGGGTGACTGTGTCCAGGGGAGGGAGCACGGGTGACTGTGTCCAGAGATACAGTGGAGGGAGCACGGGTGACTGTCCAGGGGAGGGAGCACGGGTGACTGTGTCCAGATGAGGGAGCACGGGTGACAGTGTCCAGGGGAGGGAGCACGGGTGACTGTGTCCAGGGGAGGGAGCACGGTGACTGTGTCCAGGGGAGGGAGCACGGGCGACTGTGCCCAGAGGAACAGGGGAGGGAGCACGGGTGACTGTCCAGAGATACAGTGGAAGGGAGCACGGGTGACTGTGTCCACAGATACAGGGGAATGGAGCACGGGTGACTGTGTCCAGAGGGACAGGGGAGGGAGCACGGGTGACTGTGTCCAGGGGGACAGGAGAGGGAGCACGGGTGACTGTGTCCAGGGGAGGGAGCACGGGTGACTGTGTCTAGAGATACAGGGGAATGGAGCACGGCTGACTGTCCAGAGGGACAGGGGAGGGAGCACGGCTGACTGTGTCCAGGGGAGGGAGCACAGGTGACTGTGTCCAGAGATACAGGGGAAGGGAGCACGGGTGACTGTGCAGAGGGACAGGGGAGGGAGCACGTGTGACTGTGTCCAGAGGGACAGGGGAGGGAGCACGGGTGACTGTGTCCAGAGATACAGGGGAAGTGAGCACGTGTGACTGTGCAGAGGGACAGGGGAGGGAGCACGTGTGACTGTGCAGAGGGACAGGGGAGGGAGCACGTGTGACTGTGTCCAGAGGGACAGGAGAGGGAGCACGGGTGACTGTGTCCAGGGGAGGGAGCACGGGTGACTGTGTCCAGAGATACAGGGGAATGGAGCACGGGTGACTGTGTCCAGGGGAGGGAGCACGGGTGACTGTGTCTAGAGATACAGGGGAAGGGAGCACGGGTGACTGTCCAGGGGGACAGGGGAGGGAGCACGGTTGACTGTGTCCAGGGGAGGGAGCACGGGTGACTGTGTCCAGGGGAGGGAGCACGGGTGACTGTGCCCAGAGATACAGGGGAGGGAGCACGGGTGACTGTGTCCAGAGGGTCAGGGGAATGGAGCACGGGTGACTGTCCAGGGGAGAGAGCACGGGTGACTGTCCAGAGGGACAGGGGAGGGAGCACGTGTGACTGTGTCCAGAGGGACAGGGGAGGGAGCACGGGTGACTGTGTCCAGAGATACAGGGGAAGGGAGCACGGGTGACTGTGCAGAGGGACAGGGGAGGGAGCACGTGTGACTGTGCAGAGGGACAGGGGAGGGAGCACGTGTGACTGTGTCCAGAGGGACAGGAGAGGGAGCACGGGTGACTGTGTCCAGGGGAGGGAGCACGGGTGACTGTGTCCAGAGATACAGGGGAATGGAGCACGGGTGACTGTGTCCAGGGGAGGGAGCACGGGTGACTGTGTCTAGAGATACAGGGGAAGGGAGCACGGGTGACTGTCCAGGGGGACAGGGGAGGGAGCACGGTTGACTGTGTCCAGGGGAGGGAGCACGGGTGACTGTGTCCAGGGGAGGGAGCACGGGTGACTGTGCCCAGAGATACAGGGGAGGGAGCACGGGTGACTGTGTCCAGAGGGTCAGGGGAAGGGAGCACGGGTGACTGTCCAGGGGAGAGAGCACGGGTGACTGTCCAGAGGGACAGGGGAGGGAGCACGTGTGACTGTGTCCAGAGGGACAGGGGAGGGAGCACGGGTGACTGTGTCCAGAGGGACAGGAGAGGGAGCACGGGTGACTGCGTCCAGGGGAGGGAGCACGGGTGACTGTGTCCAGAGATACAGGGGAATGGAGCTCGGGTGACTGTGTCCAGGGGAGGGAGCACGGGTGACTGTGTCCAGAGATACAGGGGAATGGAGCACGGGTGACTGTGTCCAGGGATACAGGGGAATGGAGCACGGGTGACTGTGTCCAGGGGAGGGAGCACGGGTGACTGTGTCCAGGGGGACAGGGGAGGGAGCACAGGTGACTGTGTCCAGAAGGACAGGAGAGGGAGCACGTGTGACTGTGTCCAGGGGAGGGAGCACGGGTGACTGTGTCCAGAGATACAGGGGAATGGAGCACGGGTGACTGTGTCCAGAGGGACAGGGGAGGGAGCACAGGTGACTGTGTCCAGGGGAGGGAGCACGGGTGACTGTGTCCAGGGGAGGGAGCACGGGTGACTGTGTCCAGGGAAGGGAGCACGGGTGACTGTGTCCAGAGATACAGTGGAATGGAGCACGGGTGACTGTGTCCAGAGGGACAGGAGAGGGAGCACGGCTGACTGTGTCCAGGGGGACAGGGGCGGGAGCACGGGTGACTGTGTCCAGGGGAGGGATCACGGGTGACTGTGTCCAGAGATACAGTGGAATGGAGCACGGGTGACTGTGTCCAGAGGGACAGGAGAGGGAGCACGGCTGACTGTGTCCAGGGGGACAGGGGCGGGAGCACGGGTGACTGTGTCCAGGGGAGGGATCACGGGTGACTGTCCAGAGATACAGTGGAATGGAGCACGGGTGACTGTGTCCAGGAGGACAGGGGAGGGAGCACGGCTGACTGTGTCCAGGGGGACAGGGGCGGGAGCACGGGTGACTGTGTCCAGGGGAGGGATCACGGGTGACTGTGTCCAGAGATACAGTGGAATGGAGCACTGGTGACTGTGTCCAGAGGGACAGGAGAGGGAGCACGGCTGACTGTGTCCAGGGGGACAGGGGCGGGAGCACGGGTGACTGTGTCCAGGGGAGGGATCACGGGTGACTGTGTCCAGAGATACAGTGGAATGGAGCACGGGTGACTGTGTCCAGAGGGACAGGAGAGGGAGCACGGCTGACTGTGTCCAGGGGGACAGGGGCGGGAGCACGGGTGACTGTGTCCAGGGGAGGGATCACGGGTGACTGTGTCCAGAGATACAGTGGAATGGAACACGGGTGACTGTGTCCAGAGGGACAGGAGAGGGAGCACGGCTGACTGTGTCCAGGGGGACAGGGGCGGGAGCACGGGTGACTATGTCCAGGGGAGGGATCACGGGTGACTGTGTCCAGAGATACAGTGGAATGGAGCACGGGTGACTGTGTCCAGGAGGACAGGGGAGGGAGCACGGCTGACTGTGTCCAGGGGGACAGGGGCGGGAGCACGGGTGACTGTGTCCAGGGGAGGGATCACGGGTGACTGTGTCCAGAGATACAGTGGAATGGAGCACGGGTGACTGTGTCCAGAGGGACAGGAGAGGGAGCACGGCTGACTGTGTCCAGGGGGACAGGAGAGGGAGCGCGGGTGACTGTGTCCAGGGGAGGGAGCACGGGTGACTGTGTCCAGAGGAACAGAGGCGGGAGCACGGCTGACTTGCCTCTCGACCGGCTGTCGCAGTATGGCGATAATGCGGGCCGCCGGCTGCAGTGCCGCCAGACCGGCGGCCACCGTCTCCCCCAGAGGAGGGTACAGCGCGCCGGCGGTAGCGGCCGAGGTGCGGGCCGCCGGCTGCAGTGCCGCCAGACCGGCGGCCACCGTCTCCCCCAGAGGAGGGTACAGCGCGCCGGCGGTAGCGGCCGAGGTGCGGGCCGCCGGCTGCAGTGCCGCCAGACCGGCGGCCACCGTCTCCCCCAGAGGAGGGTACAGCGCGCCGGCGGTAGCGGCCGAGGTGCGGGCCGCGCGGTGGCCGATGCCGTCCCACATGGTGGAGGTGCTGCCGTCCACTGCCGAGCAGAATACACGGCATATGATGTATATCGGTCAGATTGGCCCTGGAAGGCTCTCATCAGCTTCAGTGCCTGCTATTTATAACAAAAGAATGGTAGCTGTCAGCTGATTTCTGAGCACCAGATGAGCACAAAATAAAGCTCGTGTGAACTATTACCTGTTTTCTTCCATAGTACCTTTGCGTAACGCGTGGAACCGCAGCTGGCACCTGGCAGCGGTAGAGTCCGAATACGGTCACCTTAGGTCACTGCAGGCATCAGAAACCCAACACGATTCCAAAGTTGAGGGGGGTGGGGGACACAAATATGTGACAAACACTATTTATTCTGTGGATTGTAGTCACTTTATGTCAGCTGGTCTGGTGTGCGAAAACCTTGTCCATGTTGAGTGTTGACTGGTGTCGAAACGGAGGTTATCAGTTAAATTTAAGCACAGATTAGTCTTCCCGGAAATTATGGCTATGATCAAATCAAACCGCGACAATGCTGGCACAAATATGAACCATAAAACACACATTTTCAGAACCAAATGACAGTGCTCGCAGCAAAAACTCTTAAAATCTTCATTCTGAAGACAGTTCTCTTTGTTATAGATACTTAGTTCACCTTATTATGCCTGCACTCCAGGGGCGGCGGAAGAGGGGGGGGGGGGGCAGTTGCCTCCCCAAAATCAGCCGAGGGGCGCTTTGTGTTTGGCAGGGGCTGCGGATTCCAAGAGAACGCCAAGTCCAAGGGAAGCCAAGGGGGCCTCTGGACGCCTGAAGGGGCACTCTGGCTGCCTGAGGGAGCGCTCTGGCCGCCTGAGATGGCGCTCTGGCCGCCTGAGGGGGCGCTCTGGCCGCATGAGGGGGCGCTCTGGCCGCATGAGGGGGCGCTCTGGCTGCATGAGGGGCGCTCTGGCAACCTGATGGGGCGCTCTGGCCGCCTGAGGAGGCGCTCTGGCCGCCTTAGGGGGCGCTCTGGCCGCATGAGGGGGCGCTCTGGCCACCTGAGGGGGCGCTCTGGCTGCCTGAGGGGCGCTCTGTCCGCCTGAGGGGGCGCTCTGTCCGCCTGAGGGGGCGCTCTGGCTGCTTGAGAGGCGCTCTGGCTGCCTGAGGGGGCGCTCTGGCTGCCTGAGGGGCGTTCTGGCTGCCTGCGAGGGCGCTCTGTCAGCCTGAGGGGCACTCTGGCCGCCTTGGGGGGGGGGGGGGGGAGGCGCTCTTGCCGCCTGAGGGGGCGCTCTGGCCACCTGAGGGGATGCTCTCTGGCCGCCTGACGAGGCGCTCTAGCCGCCTGAGGGGGGCTCTGGCCGCCTGAGGGGGCGCTCTGGCTTTCGGAGGGGCGCTCTGGCTTCCGGAGGGGGCGCTCTGGCCGCATGAGGGGGGCTCTTGCCACATGAGGGCCGCTCTGGCAGCCTGAGGGGATGCTCTCTGGCCGCCTGAGGAGGCGCTCTGGCCGCCTGAGGAGGCGCTCTGGCCGCCTGAGGGGGCGCTCTGGCCGCCTGAGGTGGCGCTCTGGCTTCCGGAGGGGGCACTCTGGCCGCATGAGGGGGGCTCTTGCCACATGAGGGCCGCTCTGGCAGCCTGAGGGGGCGCTCTGGCAGTGGCGGCGGAAGAGGAAGGGGGGGGGGGGGGGGGGGGGCAGGGGAAGGAGGCAGTTTTCCCCCAAACTCAGCCGGGGGGAGCTTTGTGTTTGGCAGGGGCTGCTGGCCTAAGAGGGGGCACTCTGTCGCCTGAGAGGGGACGCTCTGGCCGCCTGAGAGGGGGCGCTCTGGCCGCCTGAGAGGGGGCGCTCTGGCCGCCTGAGAAAAGGCGCTCGGGCCGGCTGAGAGGAGGCGCTCAGGCCGCCTGAGAGGGGGTGCTCTGTCTGCTTGAAAGGGGGCGCTCTGGCCGCCTGAGAGGGGGTGCTCTGGTTGCCTGAGAGGGGCGCTCTGGCCGCCTGAGAGGGGGCGCTCTGGCCGCTTGAAAGAGGGCCCTCTGGCTGCTTGAAAGGGGTGTTCTGGCCGCCTGAAAGGGGCGCTCTGGCCGCCTGAGAAGGGGTGCTTTGGCTGCTTGAAAGGGGGCGCTCTGGCCACCTGAGAGGGGGCGCTCTGGCAGGAGGAGAAGGGGTGCTCTGGCCGCCTGAGAGGGGGTGCTCTGGTTGCTTGGGAGGGGGCGCTCTGGCCGCTTGAGAGGGCCGCTCTGGCCGCCTGAGAAGGGGCGCTCTGGCCGCCTGAAAGAGGGCCCTCTGGCTGCCTGAGAGGGGTCGCTCTGGCCACCTGAGTGGGGGCGCTCTGGACGACTGAGAGGGGCACTCTGTCCGCCTGTGTTTCAAGGCCTCATCTTACATGGATTTGAAAGGAAATAGTATCCGTTCACGAAAACACATGCTAGTTTGGATCAAGCAATATGCCAAACGTTTATATTTGATACACAAAAGCGTATACTTCAACAGACCATAATTTAGCAGACTTGTAAATTGTCAGGTAGAAGCAAGGTGGATTGAAACCCTGGCGGATCTTTAGATACAAATATATTATTTAATGATCAGCAAGGCAAGAAAACATTCCCTTTCGTTAGACAAAACGGTTGTTTATATCTATGCGAAGTTAAAGTTTCATCCGATTCTATCCAGTTTATGAAACACTTGTTTATGTTCTACTTCGAATTGTCTGTGACGTTTCACGCATCCCTATTTCAAAGACAGGATAAACCATACAATATGTTACAAGCGCTTTGTGAAAACAAAAATTGGATCCGTTAGAATGGTTTTGTTAAGAACGTTTTTTTTTTGTCAGCGTTCGTACGTGTTGTTGGAACGTCTTTATATCAGTATATATTTGGGATCCGTTGGAACGGTTTCGTTAGAACGTTCTCTTTTGCAGCCTTCGTACGTGTTGTTGGCACGGCTTTTCTTCGTATATTTTGACAATGCAAGGGGCGGGGCCGATGGGGCCGCATTTGGAAGCGTTCGTACGTGGATCCGTTGGAACTTTTTTTCTTCTCTCGTTGGAACGTTTTTTTCTTCAGTGTTCGTTCGTGTTGTTGGAACGTTTTTCTCCGTATTTTTGACAATTGCAAGGGGCGGGGCCGCACAAATACATCGGAAAACTTATTTACGACTTATCTACGAGATGGTCTGGGGGTCCGGGGATGGAGACAGCCCCCCCCCCCCCCCCCCGTAGGTCACAGCGCAAGGAGCGAATGCGAGCGGGTGTTCTAAACGTGGGTCCCTGTGGCCGTAATTGCTGTAAAGTTTAGGTCAGGTTCGATTATGTTATAACAATTTTGTAATTACATTTTTGTATTCCAATATTTTAATAACATATCGAAACCAGCGCAAATTAGTCTGCCTACACATTGTTATTTATCATGAAGGCATATAATGTTTCATCACTCTATCTTTTGCGAATATGTACCAAACTTCTATGAACAATCAACTCTCATTTGAAAAAAAGTGCATTGAAATCGGCAGTGTAACTTGGCCCGGACGGCGAACTATTTAGTGTTCACGACTTATTTAAAAAAATCCCATCAATCTTCAACAAACAGGTATTTAATATATTACAGTGCACACATGAAACATTTATCTAAACCGTTTATTCATAATCAATCAATAAACGTTTCAGAAAACCGTGATGCATTCCGCGGATTAACTTGGTCAAGGATGGCGACATATTTAGTGTATGCGATTTGTTTCATTGACCGATCAGGGACGTTGTCACGCTTCTTGGAGCACTTACTTCATTGCTGGCCCTATGACTGGTTTACAAATAACATTCAAACCAGAGATAGTGATAGAGATAGTGATAGAGATAGAGATAGTGTCACCATATGTTAGTACATCTTTTTTAATTTCCCATAATTTAATTTTTGCAATAGAAAATGTTGTTAGTTCACTTTTAAATTGAGGCACGATCAATTTGAAACCACACATGTGCAGGGGCGGATCCAGTTGGGGGGGGGGGGGCAAAGGGGCCATGCCCCCCCATAAGGTCCTGATACTATGTCCCCCCCCCCAACGGTCGGACGTACAGTTGTAAAAATTGCCTTTGCAGCAGTCAAAATCCAGCTATCCACAGTGAAAACTTGCAAATTTATCGCCGCTTCGCGGCATGACACAATGCGCAATTGCTTATACAAATTTGGAAAATGGGAAAATAAATTAATTGTCTGGCAGTCTTTCCTTGGCGGTACCTAGTTGCTAGCCCCAGGGGCCCTTCATAAAATATTAACTTTCAAGCGGGCTACATGTTTAGCTAGTCTGCCGAGTTCCGAAAAAGGCGACGCGAACGCAAAGACACAGACATCGGCACCCGGAAGCTGCTTCAGCGGTGCCCAGCTTGCTGGACCGAAGAGCTTATAGTGGGGACCATGCCAGGACCATCTCCCCCCAGGCTCCTCCAGATCCACAGGGACCATTTATGCGCGGAAACGTCGTTCTTCCCCTTTGCTGCTTTCAAACCATTTGCATTGTTACTAGTTGTTTGTTACAGTTTGGTTCATATGTATACAGTTATTATTATTATATGTACTATTGAGCGCTGATTGCCACCGGTCATTGTGATTTACTATCCGAGGCTAATGTATATGAAAAACTACCTTCATTTCAATATTTTTCATCATACCGAGATGTGTAACCAGGAAAAGGGGTTACCTGAGGCTTGGCTCCACTTACGGTCTGGCTCCAATATGAAAATTTCGTTTTCCACGACCTAAAATTGACATTTTCACGCCGCTTCGCGGCGTCACATCGGTGGCCATCGTCATAACGAAGCCATCGTCATCGTCTTTGGTTCGTTGTAGCGGTGAATTGAATGAATAGCATGTTTAGCTTCTTATTCTCTACTAGGCCCACCGCCTGTGTCTGGGTTTTATCAGGCAAACCAGTAAAAATTTCGCGCCGCTTCACGGCGCTAAATAGCAAGTATGTACCTACTAAAACATGAAAGAACACATTAAAAATGCTGCAAAGGCCTAAATACACGCATACAAAATGGTTAGTTTTTCTTTCGTCATTTTAGCCGAACCCCCATTCAAAAATTATCGGCGACGCCCCTGGGTACAGCTGACAATTGACATAGTTTTGCTCAGTGTAAGGCAATGTCGGAACAATACAAACTGCAAGCTGACAATTTTTCTTTTTCGATATCCCAAAAGGCCTACAAGCTAAACAAAAGAAAAGACATCGTGTAGTTGCAAAATAAAGTGGGCCAAATCCGGGAAGAAATTCGAAATTGGGGGCAGGTAAGGTCCGCTAAAAACGGTTTGCCCCCCCCCCAAAAAAAAACACGGCCGGCTGGATCCGCCTTGTACATGTGTCACAGAAAAATGCAGGTAATTAAATCAAAAGGTGAATATTTCACTTTAATACATGCTTTTATTTAGTATGTCCCAGGGAAGCGCCATTTACTTTGTACATCTCCATTCAGCTGAACGTTCCTAAAATTATGCATACTAGGATATAACCACGGTAAAACTATTGAATATGTTACTAATTATTGGGACAGTCAATGCACACGTGTGCGCACGTGCCGTTTCATATTTCAAACCTGTTTTAGCTTTATCAGAGCGCGCCCGCTCGGTCATCGCCCAAAAAAGCGTTTTACTGGTATAATATTGTGGCCTAAATCCGAGGAGATATCATTTAGCGCGTTTTTTTTTTGGGGGGGGGGGGGCGCTAGGCCCGAGGGGACGCCCTGGGTTTCCTTGCCCCCCATCCGAAAATACCTTCCGCCGCCACTGCTGCACCCGTGGGCGTCGCCACCACTGGGGACACTCATTGTCCCTTGTAATTTTCAGCCATTCCTAAATGGTTCCATGTTGAAGTGCACGTACGCTCGGATTTGTCCCTACTTATGTCCCTACTTGGGTTGGCCAGACGGGCTGCACAGATGCCGATGCGGCACCATGTTTGTGCGTGGGGGTGCGTGCGTGTGAGAAATGTAGTATAATGCAATGCATATGTTGAAAAGATAATAAACTTCTTTTTTTAAATGTGCCTACTTGGGTACTTTGACACCGTAGCGACGCTTTTCCTTGCACCTAACCTTGGAGTCACCGACAGTTCTCTGTACTTCAGTCATTCACCCAGAATCACCGAATGGCTGAAGGTTCCGCCAAATGTATATTATACAGCAGCGTGCGACGTACGTGAAGTTTGCGACTTATTCGATGACGGATTCGGCGACGCATTCAGATTTGGCCCAAACCTCGGCCCGCACTCAATTCTGGCACGCTGATCACGAATATGACCTTCATTTTGCTGTTCAATGTCATCTTGAAGGTCAAATTAAAGGTCAAAGGACCGGGTACCACATAACGTCCCGAATGTATTGCCCGATCCTTTCCAAAGTTATCGCAGGTGATAGATAGACTCCATATCTAACGTCCGTCACCGTGACCTGACCCGTGACCTTTGAACTTAGAGGGGTCAAATTCGAGGTCAACGGTCGGGGTACCGCATAACTTTGGAAAGGACCCGGCAATAAATTCGGGAAGTTATGCGGTGCCCCGTCCTTTGACCTCGAATTTGACCTCCAGGCTCAAGGGTCACGTCACGGTGACGGATGTTAGATATGGAGCCTGTCAATCATCTAGGACCACTTTGGAAAGGATCAGGCAATACATTCGGGATGTTATGCGGTACCCCGTCTTGTGTCCTTCAATTTTACCTCCAAAGTCACCTGGTCAAGTCACGGTAAAGGACGTTAGATATGGAGCCATCATCATCTGGACCACTGTGGTAGGGATCCGGCAATAAATTCGGGACGTTGTGCGGTATCCCGTCCTTTGCCTTCAATTTGACCTCCAAGGTTACGGGGAAGGACGTTAGATATGGAGCCTGTCTATCATCTGGGACCACTTAAAAAATATCGTGCAATAAATTCGGGAATTTATGCGGTACCCTGTCCTTTGACCTTCCATTTGACTTCCAAGGTCAAAGGTCACGGGTCAGGTCATGGTAACGGACGTTAGTATGGAGCCTATATATCATCTGGGACCACTTTGGAAAAGATCGGGCAATATATTCGGGACGTTATACGGTACCCCGTCCTTTGACCTCGAATTTGACCTCCAATGTCAAAGGTCACGGGTCAGGTCACGGTGACGGACGGAAGATATTGAGTCTGTCTGTCATCTGGGACCACTTTGTAAAGGATCCGGCAATAAAGTCGGGACGTTATGCGGTACCCCGTCCTTTGCCCTTGAAGATGAACTTGGACATCAAAATGAAGGTCATATTTATTGGTCATATTCCGTGATTCCGTGAAGGTCATATTCCGTGATCAGCGTGCCAGATTTGACTGTGGGCCGACGTTTGGGCGAAATCTGAATGCGTCGCTGAGTCCGTCGCTAACTTCACGGATGTCAGCGGTGCGGTGACCTCTGGTCGCGGTTAGGTGCTGGTGATTGGTTACCATCCTGACCTGTCACGTATCGTGAGTTGACTTACTTGTGATCATCTGGCTCGATGGCGTCCAGAGCTGATCTTCTCCGTCTCCGTCTCCGTCACTGCCCCACTCTCCGCCGACCAGCCTGTCTGCCACCAGTTCAAACGAGTCGACGTACTCGCGGAAGCTGGCCTGGTGGTTCTCTGAGTCCGGTGAGTCTGCGAGGCAGGCGGCACGGCAGGGGTGTCGGTGGCCAGTGACAAGGGGACGACTTCCGTTTCACCTCCTTAGCGACGCTTGTTAGGGAAAGGTATACTTTTCACTACCTCCTGGCTCCTACGTTACAAAAGCATCACCTGCAAAATTGCGTGTTTCATTACGACATGCGAAGCCGCATAGCTAACGTCCGTCAAGTTAGCGTCGTATTCGTATTCGTTTGTAGCATCGGGTTCCGGTTTATGTCCGTGAAGTTGGCGACTTATTTAGCGACTTATTTAGCGACTTATTTAGCGACGACCTCCGATTTCTCCCAAAATGACAGATATGATCAAGTAGACCACGAGGAACACGAATCTGATGTTGTTTTCTTCTCTATAGCACGAGTCCTTCAAGGTCAAAGGACGGGGAACTGAAAAAAATGCCGGAAGTTACTGCTCGATTTTGATTTTTTTAACCAAAATGTAGCGCAGGAAAAGTTGTAGCCGCACATCGAATATCGAATTAATCGAGGTCAAACTTCAAGGTCAAAATAAAGGTAAAATGACGGGGAACTGAAAAGTGCCAGAAGTTACCGCTTAATTTTAATTCTGTTTTACAAAAATGTAGCTCAGGAAAAGTTGTAGCCGCACATCGAAAATCGAATTAATCGAGGTCCAACTTCAAGGTCAAAATCAAGGTCAAAGGACGGGGAACTGAAAAAGTGCCAGAAGTTACCGCTCGATTTTGATTTTTTTTAACCAAAATGTAGCTCAAGAAAAGTTATAGCCGCACATCGAAAATCAAATTGATCGGGTTCCAACTTCAAGGTCAAAATCAAGGTCAAAAGAAGTTACCGCTCGATTTAGATTTTTTACCAAAATGTAGGACAGGAAAAGTTGTAGCCGCACATCGAAAATCAAATTAATCGAGGTCCAACTTCAAGGTCAAAATCAAGGTCAAGGGACGGGGAACTGAAAAAGTGCCAGAAATTACCGCTCGAATTTGATTGTTTTCAACCAAAATGTAGCGCAGGAAAAGTTGTTGCCGCACATCGAAAATCAAATTAATCTAGGTCCAGCTTCACCGTCAAAATCAAGGTCAAAGGACGGGGAACTGAAAAAATGCCAGAAGTTACTGCTCGATTTTGATTTTTTTAACCAAAATGTAGCGCAGGAAAAGTTGTAGCCGCACATCGAATATCGAATTAATCGAGGTCAAACTTCAAGGTCAAAATAAAGGTAAAATGACGGGGAACTGAAAAGTGACAGAAGTTACCGCTTAATTTTAATTCTGTTTTACAAAAATGTAGCTCAGGAAAAGTTGTAGCCGCACATCGAAAATCGAATTAATCGAGGTCCAACTTCAAGGTCAAAATCAAGGTCAAAGGACGGGAACTGAAAAAAGCCAGAAGTTACTGCTCGATTTTGATTTGTTTAAACCAAATATAGCGCAGGAAAGGTTGTAGCCGCACATCGAAAATCAAATTAATCGAGGTCCAACTCAAGGTCAAAGGACGGGGAACTGAAAAAGTGCCAGAAGTTACCGCTCGATTGTATTTTTTTTAACCAAATTGTAGCTCAGGAAACGTTGTAGCAGCACATTGAAAATCAAATTAATCGAGGTCCAACTTCAAGGTCAAAGGACGGAGAACTGAAAAAGTGTTAGTTAAGTTAGCGGTAAGTTACGGCTCGATTTGGATTTTTTTTAACCAAAATGCAGCGCAGAAAACGTTGTAGTCGCACATCGAAAATCAAATTAATGGAGGTCCAACTTCAAGCTCAAAATCAAGGTCAAAGGACGGGGAACTGAAAAAGCCCCGGAAGTTACCGCTCGATTTTTTTTAAAACCAAAATGTAGCGCAAGAAAAGTTGTAGCCGCACATCGAAAATCAAATGAATCGAGGTCCAACTGCAAGGTCAATCAAAGGACGGGGAACTGAAAAGGTGCCAGAAGATACCCACCTAGGGTCCCTTTCGGTCTGTTTAGGGGCCCCTCTGACCTACACAGTGGTCCTTGTAACTTCCCAGGGGCCCTCTGGTCTGTCCAGGGGCCCTACAACCTGCTCAGGGGCCCTTATCACCAGGCAAGGGACAGCGCTGACCGCTTTGTCGCCTTACCGACATGCTCAGGGGTCTCTCTACCTGCCCAGGGGCCCCTCTGTGTAGGCTAGAGGCCCATTCGGCGTGTTCATGGGCCTTCTGACCCGCTCAGGGGTCCTTTCGGTCCGGTCAGGGGTCCCTCTGACATGCACAGGGCTCTTGTGAACGTCCAAGGGGCCCCTGATCTTTCAATGAGGGCCCTGGTGGCCCTAAAGGGCCTCTGAAGTGCTCTAAACTCTCCAAAGACCACGCTTCGCGTGGTAAAGAGCCCATGATACCGCGCTTCGCGCGGTCTCGTTGGCCCTTGCCTCCAGGGAGGCTCGCACCCCCCCCCCCCTTGGCTACGTGCCTGCCAGGGCCCCTCCAGTCTGGCTAGGAACTCATCCGGCATGTTCAAGGGTCCTTCCGACCGGCCCAGGGACCCTTTCGGTCTAGCCAGGGACCCCTCCGACTTGCCCGGGAGCCCCTCCGAGCTGACTAGGGGCCATTCGGCATGTTCAGGGGCCCTCCTGACCCATCTAGGGGCCCTTTCGGCCTGGTCAGGGACCCCTCTGACCTGCACAGGGGCCCTTTTAACTTCCCAGGGGCCCTCTGGTCTGTCCAGGGGCACTCCAACCTGATCAGGGGCCCTTATGACCTGGCAAGGGACTGCGCTGGCTGCTTTGTCGCCCTGCCGACATGCTCAGGGGCCTCCCGACCTGCCCAGGCTCTGTGCTGTCTAGGGGGACCATTCGACGTGTTCAGGGGGCCCTATGACCCGCTCAGGGGCCCTTTCGGTCTAGACAGGGGCCCCTCTGATGTGCACAGGGCTCTTTTGAACGTCCAAGAGGCTTTCTGGTCTTTCAAAGAGGGCCCTGGTGGTCCTAAAGGGCCTCTGAAGTGCTCTAAACTCTCTAAAGACCACGCTTCGCGTGGTAATTCTGGCCTCCAGGGGGGGGGGGGGGGGGGGCAGCACCCGCCGCCCACCTTGGCTGTGTGCCTGATCTCAGATGACATCAAAACATCCCGAAGGTGGAACGACGAGCACCATTCAGGGACGCATATTCGCGCGCCATATCCCGATCAGGAACCTCGCGCGTCTCCTGATGGACATGGCACTTGGCAGACTGCCACAGAGTTGAGCTTGTGCTGCTTCATCGCGCCCCGAGACAGTCTGAGAGAACATTCAGCTCGTCCGCCCGCCAGGCTGGCTGAAAAGGGCCCAGCTGGCGGGTGGAGGGGCAGCTGCCCCTCCTACCCCCCCCCCCCCTCTCCCCTGTGGCGCCGGTCCTGGCTTGCGCGCATTACTTCAACATTCTCAGCCCCGGCCCGTCCAGAGCCCGGTGATTTCCTTAAAGTTGAGGCCCGGCCCATGGCCCATAGGGCCAGCCCGGCCCGTGACGAACTCTGGTATACAGGACGATTTTTCTAAATTTATTTTGAGACCAGACTGTCGACTAAAGCTCACCAGTTCGGTGATAGCTCCTGCGATAGAACTTTCAGATCCATCTAAGAAAATAATCGTATCGTCTGCATATTGGCTTATTCTTATCTCGTGGTCTGGCGCTATTTGTATTCCGGCCAGGAGGCTGGACTTCATTATTTGCTCTGTCAGCACAGAGACAGCCAAGTTAAATATATATCCTGAGGCATGATGGACTTCATTATTTGTTCTGTCAGAGCAGAGACAGCCAAGTCTTATTCCTCGATGAAGATGAATCTTTTTACCTAGATATCCGTTAAGCAATATACGCGAATAATTTGTAGTATTCAAATATAAATGGTTTATCAGTTGTAGCATTTTAGGTCCAAAGTTTAATTCACCGATTACTACTCGAATATAGGACCAGGCGAGTCGGAGACATGGGCCATGCCCCCAGACGTTTTTACCATTGAATGCGGATGCTAGATGGCCTTTATTGCGCGATGAGCAATTTATATAGCCAGCTTATTTATATATGCTAGCCGTTTCTAGTGTCCCGTATTCCGTATTCCGTATTCATTATTCCGTATTCCGTATTCCGTATCCCGTATCCCGTATCCTGTTCCCGTATCCCGTTCCCGTATCCCGTAACTCGTTCCCGTATCCCGTATCCCGTATCCTGTTCTCGTACCCCGTTCCAGTATCCCGTTCCCGTATCCCGTTCCCCGTTCCCGTATCCCGTTCTCGTATCCCGTTCCCGTATCCCGTTCCCGTATCCCGTTCCCGTATCCCGTTCCCGTATCCCGTTCCCGTATCCCGTTCCCGTATCCCGTTCCCGTATCCCGTATCCCGTATCCCGTAACTCGTTCCCGTATCCCGTATCCTGTTCCCGTACCCCGTTCCCGGATCCCGTACCCCGTTCCCGTATCCCGTTCCCCGTTCCCGTTCCCCGTTCCCGTATCCCGTTCCCGTATCCCGTTACCGTATCCCGTTACCGTATCCCGTTCCCGTATCCCGTTCCCGTATCCCGTTCCCGTATCCCGTGCCCGTATACCGTACCCGTATCCCGTGCCCGTATCCCGTGCCCGTATCCCGTGCCCGTATCCCGTGCCCGTATCCCGTGCCCGTATCCCGTGCCCGTATCCCGTGCCCGTATCCCGTATCCCGTGCCCGTATCCCGTGCCCTTATCCCGTGCCCGTATCCCGTGCCCGTATCCCGTGCCCGTATCCCGTGCCCGTATCCCGTGCCCGTATCCCGTGCCCGTACCCCGTGCCCGTATCCCGTGCCCGTATCCCGTGCCCGTATCCCGTGCCCGTATCCCGTGCCCGTATCCCGTGCCCGTATCCCGCTCCCGTAACCCGTTCCCGTATCCCGTATCCCGTATCCCGTTCCCGTATCCCGTTCCCGTATCCCGTTCCCGTATCCCGTTCCCGTATCCCGTTCCCATATCCCGTTCCCGTATCCCGTTCCCGTATCCCGTTTCCGTATGTATCCCGTTACCCTATCCCGTTCCCGTATCCCGTTACCGTATCCCGTTCTCGTATCCCGTTCTCGTATCCCGTTCCCGTATTCCGTTCCCGTATTCCGTTCCCGTATTCCGTTCCCGTATTCCGTTCCCGTATTCCGTTCCCGTATTCCGTTCCCGTATTCCGTTCCCGTATCCCGTTCCCGTATCCCGTTCCCGTATCCCATACCATGTTCCCGTATCCCATTCTCGTATCCCATTCTCCTATCCCATTCCCGTATCCCATTCCCGTATCCCATTCCCGTATCCCATTCCCGTATCCCATTCCCGTATCCCATTCCCGTATCCCATTCCCGTATCCCATTCCCGTATCCCATTCCCGTATCCCATTCCCGTATCCCATTCCCGTATCCCATTCCCGTATCCCATTCCCGTATCCCATTCCCGTATCCCATTCCCGTATCCCATTCCCGTAGCCCATTCCCGTATCCCATTCCCGTATCCCATTCCCGTATCCCATTCCCGTATCCCACTCCCGTATCCCATTCCCGTATCCCATTCCCGTATCCCATTCCCGTATCCCATTCCCGTATCCCATTCCCGTATCCCATTCCCGTATCCCATTCCCGTATCCCATTCCCGTATCCCATTCCCGTATCCCATTCTCGTATCCTATTCCCGTATCCCATTCCCGTATCCCATTCCCATATCCCATTCCCGTATCCCGTTCACGTATCCCATTCCCGTATCCCATTCCCGTATCCCGTTGCCGTATCCCGTTCCAGTATCCCGTATCGCGTCCCCACTCCAGTCCCCGTTCCCGTATCCCGTTTCCGTATCTTGTTTCCGTATCCCATTCCCGTATCACGTTCCCGTATCACGTTCCTGTATCACGCTCCCGTATCCCGTCCCTGTATCCCGTTCCCGTATCCCGTTCCCGTATCCCGTTCCCGAACCCCGTTCCCGTATCCCGTTCCCGTATCCCGTATATATCCCGTATCCCGTTCCCGTATCCCATTCCCGTATCCCATTCCCGTATCCCATTCCCGTATCCCATTCCCCTATCCCATTCCCGTATCCCATTCCCGTATCCCATTCCCGTATCCCGTTCCCGTATCCCGTTCCCGTATCCCGTTCCCGTATCCCGTTCCCGTATCCCGTTCCCGTATCCCGTTCCCGTATCCCGTTCCCGTATCCAGTTCCCGTAGCCAGTTCCCGTATCCCGTTCCCGTATCCCGTTCCCGTATCCCGTTCCCGTATCCCGCTCCCGTATCCCGCTCCCGTATCCCGCTCCCGTATCTCATTCCCGTATTTCGTACACCGTTCCGATATCTCCTTACCATCTCTAGTTACCGTATCTCATTCCCGTATCCTGTTCCCGTATTTCGTTCCAGCATCCCTTTCTCGTACACAGTTTCCGTATCTTGTTGGCGTATTTCGTTCCCATATGTTCTTACCTTATCTCGTTCCCGTGTCGCAGTCTCTGCCAAAACATTGTAGCGGTTTACATGCCTGAAATATGTCAACCGGCTTCAACAAAATCTCCCCGGGAGGGAGGTGCGACGTCTGCTAGTCATGCGCTCATTGATGAATTTGACTGCGGCAGTGTCAGTCTTGGGCAAACTTAAACGATGATATTTTATTCGACGCAATTATTTCGCAACGTTAGCGTCGGTAATCGTTTACGTTTGACTTCAGCATAAGTTACCTATGAGCGATTTACATAATATTTTGGGTGGATATAGATCAGCAAGAACGGCGCTATCCGTCTGTGTAAATTTGCCGGTCAAGTTTGTACTCGTTTTGGGTGTTACGGCGGTGTGAAGGATTAAATTGTCCAAAAATATTGCATTTCAACTTCAACTCCAAAATATTAGCTACACAGCTTTGAATAACACATATAATTTGAAGACGGTCACTGCGCCTGCAAAATGGTGCCCGGATCAGCGTTCTACAGCGAATAGTTTCCGAGCATCAATTTAAATCCTGAATAGGCCAATTTTATCATTAAAGTGATCACAACTTTGCACGTGGCACGCGCATCGCTCTGGACGACATCCTATACGCAAGGCCAATCGATTATCTATCACATAGTGTTGCTTGCATATCGCTGCGACGCTCGGTTTCCGAGCAAGCGGCTGGGGAACCGCGCGAAACTTGTCCGTTTTTCGCGATTTCACAATGTCGCGTTTCCCATGTTAAACGAATGGCGCACGCGCGCACGTGCCGACGCCGCACCATTGGTCGGATCAACACCAAAACTTGATACGACCTGTTGAATTACGGGAGCCAAAAGTCCTGGAAAAATCACCCTCATAACTCATCAGACGGCTGCACAGGAACCGATTTAGGGCGTCACTCCGGCGGCGGCGGGTCATCTTTTAGGATTTATAATATACTAGATGGCCTTTATTGCGCGATGCGCAATTTATATAGCCAGCTTATTTATATATGCTAGCCGTTTCCAGTGTCCCGTATTCCGTATTCAGTATTCCATATTCATTATTCCGTATTCCGTATTCCGTATTCCGTATCTCGTATTCCGTATTCCGTATTCCGTATTCCGTATTCTGTATTACGTATTACGTATTACGTATCCCGTTCCCGTATCCCGTTCCAGTATCCCGTTCCAGTATCCCGTTCCAGTATCCCGTTCCCGTATCCCGTTCCCGTATCCCGTATCCCGTTCCCGTATCCCGTTCCCGTATCCCGTTCCCGTATCCCGTTCCCGTATCCCGTTCCCGTATCCCGTTCCCGTATCCCGTTACCGTATCCCGTTTCCCCGTTCCTGTATCCCGTGCCTGTATCCCGTTCCCGTATCCCGTTCCCGTATCTCGTTCCCGTATCTCGTTCCCGTATCTCGTTCCCGTATCCCGTTCCCGTATCCCGTTCCCGTATCCCGTATCCCGTTCCCGTATCCCGTTCCCGTATCCCGTTCCCGTATCCCGTATCCCGTTCCCGTATCCCGTTCCCGTATCCCGTTCCCGTATCCCGTTCCCGTATCCCGTTCCCGTATCCCGTTCCCGTTCCCGCATCCCGTTCCAGAATTCCGTTCCCGTATCCCGTTCGCGTATCCCGTTCACGTATTTCCTTCCCGTATCCCGTTCCCGCATCCCGTTCCCGTATCCCGTTCCCGTATCCCGTTCCCGTATCCCGTTCCCGTATCCCGTTCCCGTATCCCGTTCCCGTATCCTGTTCCCGTATCCTGTTCCCGTATCCTGTTCCCGTATCCCATTCCCGTATCCAGTTCCCGTATCCCGTTCTGTATCCCGTTCCGTATCCCGTACCTGTATCTCGTTCCCGTATCTCGTTCCCGTATCCCGTATCCCGTTCCCGTATCCCGTTCCGGTATCCTGTTCTGGTATCCTGTTCTGGTATCCTGTTCTGGTATCCTGTTCTGGTATCCTGTTCCGGTATCCTGTTCCGGTATCCTGTTCCGGTATCCTGTTCCGGTATCCTGTTCCGGTATCCTGTTCCGGTATCCTGTTTCGATCCCGTTTCAGTATCCCATTCCCGTATCCCGTATCCCGTATCCCGTATCCCGTATCCCGTTCCGGTATCCTGTTCCGGTATCCTGTTCCGGTATCCTGTTCCGGTGTCCTGTTCCGGTATCCTGTTCTGGTATCCCGTTTCCGTATCCCGTTTCCGTATCCCGTTTCCGTATCCCGTTTCCGTATCCCGTTTCCGTATCCCGTTTCCGTATCCCGTTTCCGTATCCCGTTTCCGTATCCCGTTTCCGTATCCCGTTTCCGTATCCCGTTTCCGTATCCCGTTTCCGTATCCCGTTTCCGTATCCTGTTCCCGTATCCCGTATCCCGTTCCCGTATCCTCTTCCCGTATCCCGTTCTCGTATCCCGTTCCCGTATCACGTTCCCGTATCCCGTATCCCGTGTCCCGTTCTTGTATCCTGTTTCCGTATCCCGTTCCCGTATCCCATACCCGTACCCCATTCCCGTATCCCGTTCCTGTATCCCGTTCCCGTGTCTCGTTCACGTATCCCGTTCACATCCCGTTTCCGTATCTCGTTTCCGTATCCCATTCCCGTATCCCGTTCCCGTTCCCGTATCCCGTTCCCGTATCCCGTTCCCGTATCCCGTTCCCGTATCCCGTTCCCGTATCCCGTTCCCGTATCCCGTTCCCGTATCCCGTTCCCGTATCCCGTTCCCGTATCCCCTTTCCCCATCCCGTCCCCGTATCCCGTTCCCGTATCCCGTTCCCGTATCCCGTTCCCGTATTCCGTTCCCATATCCCGTTCCAGTTCCCGTATCCCGTTCCCGTATCCCGTTTCCGTATCCCGTTTCCGTATCCCGTTTCCGTATCCCGTTTCCGTATCCCGTTTCCGTATCATGTTACCCTATCCCGTTCCCGTATCCCGTTCTCGTATCCCGTTCCCGTATAACGTGCCCTATCCCGTTCCCGTATCCCGTATCCCGTTCCCGTATCCCGTTCCCATATCCCGTTCCCGTACCCCATTCCCGTATCCAGTATCCCGTTCCCGTATCCCGTTCCCGTATCCCGTATCCCGTTCCGGTATCCCGTTCCGGTATCCCGTTCCGGTATCCCGTTCCGGTATCCCGTTCCGGTATCCCGTTCCGGTATCCCGTTCCCGTATCCCGTTCCAGTATCCCGTTCTAGTATCCCTATCCCGTATCCCGTATCCCGTATCCCGTATCCCGTTCCCGTATACCGTTTCCCGTGTCCTGCTCCCTCTCCAGTTCCTGTTCCCGTTCCCGTTCCCGTATCCCGTTTCCGTATCTCGTTTCCGCGTCCCGTTCCCGTATCACGTTCCCGTATCACGTTATCGTATCCCGTTCCCGTATTCCGTTCCCGTATTCGTTCCCGTTCCCGTATCCCGTATCCCGTTCCCGTATCCCGTATCTCGTTTCCCGTTTCCGTATCTCGTATCCAATTCACGTATCCGATCCCGTATCCTTTATCCCGCTCCCGTATCCAGTTTCCGAATCCGCTTCCTGTTTCCCGTTCCCGTATCCCGTTCCGTATCCAGTTCCCGTATATTGTATCCCTTTCCCGTATCCCGTTCCAGTTCCCGTATCCCGTTCCCGTATCCCGTTCCCGTATCCCGTTCCCGTATCCCGTTCCCGTATCACGTTCCCGTATCCCGTCCCCGTATCCCGTTCCCGTATCCCGTTCCCGTTCCCGTATCCCGTTCCCGTATCCCGTTCCCGTATCCCGTTCCCGTATCTCGTTCCCTATCCCGTATCTCGTTCCCGTATCACATTCCCGTATCCGGTATCCCGTATCCCGTTCTTGTTTCCGTATCCCGTTCACGTATCCCGTTCCCATATCCCGTTCCCGTATCCCGTTCCCGTATCCCGTTCCCGTATCCCGTTCCCGTATCCCGTTCCCGTAACCCGTTCCCGTATCCCGTTCCCGTATCCCCTTCCCGTATCCCGTTCCCGTATCCCGTTCCCGTATCCCGTTCCCGTATCCTGTTCCCATATCCAGTTCCCATATCCCGTTCCCGTATCTCGTATCCCGTTCCCGTATCTCGTATCCCGTTCCCGTATCCCGTTCCCGTATCCTGTTAACGTATCCCGATCCCGTATCCCGTTCTCTTATCCCGCTCCCGTATATCGCTCCCGTATCCCGATCCCGTATCCCGCTCCCGTATATCGCTCCCGTATCCCGTTCCCTTATCCCGCTCCCGTATCCCGATCCCGTATGCCACTCCCGTATCCCGCTCCCGTATCCCTGTCCCGTATCCCGCTCCCGTAACCCGCTCCCGTATCTCATTCCCGTATCTCGTACACCGTTCCGATATCTCCTTACCATATCTAGTTAACGTATCTCATTCCCGTATCCTGTTCCCGTATTTCGTTCCAGCATCACTTTCTCGTACCCAATTTCCGTATCTTGTTGCCGTATTTCGCTCCCATATCTTCTTACCGTATCTCGTTCCCGTGTCGCAGTCTCTGCCAAAACATTTTAGCGGTTTACATGCCTGAAATATGTCAACCGGCTTCAACAAAATCTCCCCGGGAGGGAGGTGCGACGTCTGCTAGTCATGCGCTCATTGATGAATTTGACTGCGGCAGTGTCAGTCTTGGGCAAACTTAAACGATGCTATTTTATTCGACGCAATTATTTCGCAACGTTAGCGTTGATAATCGTTTACGTTTGACTTCAGCATAAGTTACCTATGAGCGATTTACATAATATTTTGGGTGGATATAGATCAGCAAGAACGGCGCTATCCGTCTGTGTAAATTTGCTGGTCAAGTTTGTCCTCGTTTTGGGTGTTACGGCGGTGTGAAGCATTAATTGGTCCGAAAATATTGCATTTCAACTTCAACTCCAAAATATTAGTCACACAGCTTTGAGTAACACATATAATTTGAAGACGGTCGCTGCGCCTGCAAAATGGTGCCCGGTTGAGCCTTCTACGTCGAACGGTTTCCGAGCACCAATTTAAATCCTGAATATGCCAATTTTTTCATGAAAGTGGTCACAACTTTGCACGTGGCAAGCGCATCGCTCTGGACGACATCCTATACGCAAGGTCAATCGATTATCTATCACATAGTGTTGCTCGCATATCGCTGCGATGCTTGGTTGCCGAGCAAGCGGCCGGGGAACCGGGCGAAACTTGCCCATTTTTCGCGATTTCACAATGTCGCGTTTCCCATGTTAAACGAATGGCGCACGCGCGCACGCGCCGACGCCGCACCTTTGTTTTTTTAAAGCTGAAAATTGAATACGACCTGTTGAATCACGGGACCCAAAAGTGCTGAAGAAATCACCTTCATAACTAATCAGACGGCTGCACAGGAACCGATTTAGGGCGTCACTCCGGCGGCGGCGGGTCATCTTTTAGGATTTATAATATAGAGATAGAGACTAGATGGCCTTTATTGCGCGATGCGCAATTTATATAGCCAGCTTATTTATATATGCTAGCCGTTTCCAGTGTCCCGTATTCCGTATTCAGTATTCCATATTCATTATTCCGTATTCCGTATTCCGTATTCCGTATTCCGTATTCCGTATTCCGTATCTCGTATCTCGTATTCCGTATTCTGTATTCCGTAACCCGTTCCCATATCCCGTTCCCTTATCCCATTCCCGTATCCCATTCCCGTATCCCGTTCCCGTATCTCGTTCCCGTGTCCCGTTCCCGTATCCCGTTCCCGTATCCCGTTCCCGTATCCCGTTCCCGTATCCCGTATCCCGTTTCCGTATACCGTTTCCGTGTACCGTTTCCGTGTACCGTTTCTGTATACCGTTTTCGTATCCCTTTCCCGTATCCCGTTCCCGTATCCCGTTCCCGTATCCCGTTCCCGTATCCCGTTCCCGTATCCCGTTCCCGTATCCCGTTCCAGTATCCCGTTCCCGTATCCCGTTCCCGTATCCCGTTCCCGTATCCCGTTCCCGTATCCCGTTCCCGTATTCCGCTCCCGTATCCTGTTCCCGTATCCTGTTCCCGTATCCCGTTCCCGTATCCCGTTCCCGTATCCCGTTCCCGTATCCCGTTCCCGTATCCCGTTCCCGTATCCCGTTCCCGTATCCCGTTCCCGTATCCCGTTCCCGTATCCCGTTCCCGTATCCCGTTCCCGTATCCCGTTCCCGTATCCCGTATATCGTTCCCGTATCCCGTATCCCGTATCCCGTTCCCGTATCCCTTTCCCGTATCCCTTTCCCGTATCCCGTTCCCGTATCCCGTTCCCGTATCCCGTTCCCGTATCCCGTTCCCGTATCCCGTATCCCGTATGGCGCTCCCGCTCCAGTTCCCGTTCCCGTTCCCGTATCCCGTATCCCATTTCCGTATCACGTTACCCTATCCCGTTCCCGTATCCCATTCTCGTATCACGTTCTCGTATCCCGTTCCCGTATCCTGTTCCCGTATGCCGTTCCCGTATGCCGTTCCCGTATCCCGTTCCTGTATCCCGTTCCCTATCCCGTATCCCGTTCCCGTATCCCATTCCCGTATCCGGTATCCCGTATCCGGTATCCCGTATCCCGTTCCCGTTCTCGTATCCCGTTCCCGTATCCCGTTCCCGTATCCCGTTCCCGTATCCCGTTCCCGTATCCCGTTCCCGTATCCCGTTCCCGTATCCCGTTCCCGTATCCCGTTCCCATATCCCGTTCCCGTATCCCGTTCCCGTATCCCGTTCCCGTATCCCGTTCCCGTATCCCGTTCCCGTATCCCCTTCCCGTATCCCGTTCCCGTATCCCGTTCCCATATCCCGTATCCCGTTCCCGTATCCTTTTCCCATATCCAGTTCCCATATCCCGTTCCCGTATCTCGTATCCCGTTCCCGTATCCCGTATCCCGTTCCCGTATCCCGTATCCCGTATCCTGTTAACGTATCCCGATCCCGTATCCCGTTCTCTTATCCCGCTCCCGTATCCCGATCCCGTATCCCGCTCCCGTCTATCGCTCCCGTATCCCGTTTCCGTATCCCGTTTCCGTATCCCGTTTCCGTATCCCGATTCCGTATAACGTTCCCGTATAACGTTCCCGTATCTCGCTCCCGTATCCCGCTCCCGTATCCCGCTCCCGTATCTTATTCCCGTATCTAGTACACCGTTCCGATATCTCCTTACCATATCTAGTTACCGCATCTTATTCCCGTATCATGTTCCCGTATCTCGTTCCAGCATCCCTTTATCGTACCCAGTTTCCGTATCTTGTTGCCGTATTTCGTTCCCATATCTTCTTAGCGTATCTCGTTCCCGTGTCGCAGTCTCTGCCAAAACATTTTAGCGGTTTACTTGCCTGAAATATGTAACCGGCTTCAACAAAATCTCCCCGGGAGGGAGGTGCGACGTCAGGTGGTCATGCGCTCATTGATGAATTTGACTGCGGCAGTGTCAGTGTTGGGAAAACTTAACCGATGATATTTTATTCGACGCAATTATTTCGCAACGTTAGCGTCGGTAATCGTTTACGTTTGACTTCAGCATCAGTTACCTATGAGCGATTTACATAATATTTTGGGTGGATATAGATCAGCAAGAACGGCGCTATCCGTCTGTGTAAATTTGCCGGGCAAGTTTGTCCTCGTTTTGGGTGTTACGGCGGTGTGAAGCATTAATTGGTCCGAAAATATTGCATTTCAACTTCAACTCCAAAATATTAGTCACACAGCTTTGAGTAACACATATAATTTGAAGACGGTCGCTGCGCCTGCAAAATGGTGCCCGGTTCAGCCTTCTACGTCGAACGGTTTCCGAGCACCAATTTAAATCCTGAATATGCCAATTTTTCATGAAAGGGGTCACAACTTTGCAGGTGGCACGCGCATCGCTCTGGACGACATCCTATACGCAAGGTCAATCGAGTATCTATCACATAGTGTTGCTCGCATATCGCTGCGACACTCGGTTGCCGAGTAAGCGGCCGGGGAACCGGGCGAAACTTGCCCATTTTTCGCGATTTCACAATGTCGCGTTTCCCATGTTAAACGAATGGCGCACGCGCGCACGCGCCGACGCCGCACCTTTGGTTTTTTTAAGCTGAAAATTGAATACGACCTGTTGAATCACGGGACCCAAAAGTGCTGAAAAAAATCACCTTCATAACTAATCAGACGGCTGCACAGGAACCGATTTAGGGCGTCACTCCGGCGGCGGCGGGTCATCTTTTAGGATTTATAATATAGAGACTAGATGGCCTTTATTGCGCGATGCGCAATTTATATAGCCAGCTTATTTATATATGCTAGCCGTTTCCAGTGTCCCGTATTCCGTATTCAGTATTCCATATTCATTATTCCGTATTCCGTATTCCGTATTCCGTATTCCGTATTCCGTATTCCGTATTCCGTATTCCGTATTCCGTATTCCGTATCTCGTATCTCGTATCTCGTATTCCGTATTCTGTATTCCGTATCCCGTTCCCGTATCCCGTTCCCTTATCCCATTCCCGTATCCCATTCCCGTATCCCGTTCCCCTATCTCGTTTCCGTATCCCGTTCCCGTATCCCGTTCCCGTATCCCGTTCCCGTATCCCGTATCCCGTTTCCGTATACCGTTTCCGTGTACCGTTTCCGTGTACCGTTTTCGTATCCCGTTCCCGTATCCCGTTCCCGTATCCCGTTCCCGTATCCCGTTCCCGTATCCCGTTCCGGTATCCCGTTCCGGTATCCCGTTCCCGTATCCCGTTCCCGTATCCCGGTCCCGTATCCCGTTCCCGTATCCCGTTCCCGTATTCCGTTCCCGTATTCCGCTCCCGTATCATGTTCCCGTATCCCGTTCCCGTATCCCGTTCCCGTATCCCGTTCCCGTATCCCGTATCCCGTATGGCGCTCCCGTATCTTATTCCCGTATCTAGTACACCGTTCCGATATCTCCTTACCATATCTAGTTACCGCATCTTATTCCCGTATCATGTTCCCGTATCTCGTTCCAGCATCCCTTTATCGTACCCAGTTTCCGTATCTTGTTGCCGTATTTCGTTCCCATATCTTCTTACCGTATCTCGTTCCCGTGTCGCAGTCTCTGCCAAAACATTTTAGCGGTTTACTTGCCTGAAATATGTCAACCGGCTTCAACAAAATCTCCCCGGGAGGGAGGTGCGACGTCAGCTGATCATGCGCTCATTGATGAATTTGACTGCGGCAGTGTCAGTGTTGGGAAAACTTAACCGATGATATTTTATTCGACGCAATTATTTCGCAACGTTAGCGTCGGTAATCGTTTACGTTTGACTTCAGCATAAGTTACCTATGAGCGATTTACATAATATTTTGGGTGGATATAGATCAGCAAGAACGGCGCTATCCGTCTGTGTAAATTTGCCGGGCAAGTTTGTCTTCGTTTTGGGTGTTACGGCGGTGTGAAGCATTAATTGGTCCGAAAATATTGCATTTCAACTTCAACTCCAAAATATTAGTCACACAGCTTTGAGTAACACATATAATTTGAAGACGGTCGCTGCGCCTGCAAAATGGTGCCCGGTTCAGCCTTCTACGTCGAACGGTTTCCGAGCACCAATTTAAATCCTGAATATGCCAATTTTTTCATGAAAGGGGTCACAACTTTGCACGTGGCACGCGCATCGCTCTGGACGACATCCTATACGCAAGGTCAATCGATTATCTGTCACATAGTGTTGCTCGCATATCGCTGCGACACTCGGTTGCCGAGTAAGCGGCCGGGGAACCGGGCGAAACGTGCCCATTTTTCGCGATTTCACAATGTCGCGTTTCCCATGTTAAACGAATGGCGCACGCGCGCACGCGCCGACGCCGCACCTTTGTTTTTTTAAAGCTGAAAATTGAATACGACCTGTTGAATCACGGGACCCAAAAGTGCTGAAGAAATCACCTTCATAACTAATCAGACGGCTGCACAGGAACCGATTTAGGGCGTCACTCCGGCGGCGGCGGGTCATCTTTTAGGATTTATAATATAGAGATAGAGACTAGATGGCCTTTATTGCGCGATGCGCAATTTATATAGCCAGCTTATTTATATATGCTAGCCGTTTCCAGTGTCCCGTATTCCGTATTCAGTATTCCATATTCATTATTCCGTATTCCGTATTCCGTATTCCGTATTCCGTATTCCGTATTCCGTATCTCGTATCTCGTATTCCGTATTCTGTATTCCGTAACCCGTTCCCATATCCCGTTCCCTTATCCCATTCCCGTATCCCATTCCCGTATCCCGTTCCCGTATCTCGTTCCCGTGTCCCGTTCCCGTATCCCGTTCCCGTATCCCGTTCCCGTATCCCGTTCCCGTATCCCGTATCCCGTTTCCGTATACCGTTTCCGTGTACCGTTTCCGTGTACCGTTTCTGTATACCGTTTTCGTATCCCTTTCCCGTATCCCGTTCCCGTATCCCGTTCCCGTATCCCGTTCCCGTATCCCGTTCCCGTATCCCGTTCCCGTATCCCGTTCCAGTATCCCGTTCCCGTATCCCGTTCCCGTATCCCGTTCCCGTATCCCGTTCCCGTATCCCGTTCCCGTATTCCGCTCCCGTATCCTGTTCCCGTATCCTGTTCCCGTATCCCGTTCCCGTATCCCGTTCCCGTATCCCGTTCCCGTATCCCGTTCCCGTATCCCGTTCCCGTATCCCGTTCCCGTATCCCGTTCCCGTATCCCGTTCCCGTATCCCGTTCCCGTATCCCGTTCCCGTATCCCGTTCCCGTATCCCGTTCCCGTATCCCGTATATCGTTCCCGTATCCCGTATCCCGTATCCCGTTCCCGTATCCCTTTCCCGTATCCCTTTCCCGTATCCCGTTCCCGTATCCCGTTCCCGTATCACGTTCCCGTATCCCGTTCCCGTATCCCGTATCCCGTATGGCGCTCCCGCTCCAGTTCCCGTTCCCGTTCCCGTATCCCGTATCCCATTTCCGTATCACGTTACCCTATCCCGTTCCCGTATCCCATTCTCGTATCACGTTCTCGTATCCCGTTCCCGTATCCTGTTCCCGTATGCCGTTCCCGTATGCCGTTCCCGTATCCCGTTCCTGTATCCCGTTCCCTATCCCGTATCCCGTTCCCGTATCCCATTCCCGTATCCGGTATCCCGTATCCGGTATCCCGTATCCCGTTCCCGTTCTCGTATCCCGTTCCCGTATCCCGTTCCCGTATCCCGTTCCCGTATCCCGTTCCCGTATCCCGTTCCCGTATCCCGTTCCCGTATCCCGTTCCCGTATCCCGTTCCCATATCCCGTTCCCGTATCCCGTTCCCGTATCCCGTTCCCGTATCCCGTTCCCGTATCCCGTTCCCGTATCCCCTTCCCGTATCCCGTTCCCGTATCCCGTTCCCATATCCCGTATCCCGTTCCCGTATCCTTTTCCCATATCCAGTTCCCATATCCCGTTCCCGTATCTCGTATCCCGTTCCCGTATCCCGTATCCCGTTCCCGTATCCCGTATCCCGTATCCTGTTAACGTATCCCGATCCCGTATCCCGTTCTCTTATCCCGCTCCCGTATCCCGATCCCGTATCCCGCTCCCGTCTATCGCTCCCGTATCCCGTTTCCGTATCCCGTTTCCGTATCCCGTTTCCGTATCCCGATTCCGTATAACGTTCCCGTATAACGTTCCCGTATCTCGCTCCCGTATCCCGCTCCCGTATCCCGCTCCCGTATCTTATTCCCGTATCTAGTACACCGTTCCGATATCTCCTTACCATATCTAGTTACCGCATCTTATTCCCGTATCATGTTCCCGTATCTCGTTCCAGCATCCCTTTATCGTACCCAGTTTCCGTATCTTGTTGCCGTATTTCGTTCCCATATCTTCTTAGCGTATCTCGTTCCCGTGTCGCAGTCTCTGCCAAAACATTTTAGCGGTTTACTTGCCTGAAATATGTAACCGGCTTCAACAAAATCTCCCCGGGAGGGAGGTGCGACGTCAGGTGGTCATGCGCTCATTGATGAATTTGACTGCGGCAGTGTCAGTGTTGGGAAAACTTAACCGATGATATTTTATTCGACGCAATTATTTCGCAACGTTAGCGTCGGTAATCGTTTACGTTTGACTTCAGCATCAGTTACCTATGAGCGATTTACATAATATTTTGGGTGGATATAGATCAGCAAGAACGGCGCTATCCGTCTGTGTAAATTTGCCGGGCAAGTTTGTCCTCGTTTTGGGTGTTACGGCGGTGTGAAGCATTAATTGGTCCGAAAATATTGCATTTCAACTTCAACTCCAAAATATTAGTCACACAGCTTTGAGTAACACATATAATTTGAAGACGGTCGCTGCGCCTGCAAAATGGTGCCCGGTTCAGCCTTCTACGTCGAACGGTTTCCGAGCACCAATTTAAATCCTGAATATGCCAATTTTTCATGAAAGGGGTCACAACTTTGCAGGTGGCACGCGCATCGCTCTGGACGACATCCTATACGCAAGGTCAATCGAGTATCTATCACATAGTGTTGCTCGCATATCGCTGCGACACTCGGTTGCCGAGTAAGCGGCCGGGGAACCGGGCGAAACTTGCCCATTTTTCGCGATTTCACAATGTCGCGTTTCCCATGTTAAACGAATGGCGCACGCGCGCACGCGCCGACGCCGCACCTTTGGTTTTTTTAAGCTGAAAATTGAATACGACCTGTTGAATCACGGGACCCAAAAGTGCTGAAAAAAATCACCTTCATAACTAATCAGACGGCTGCACAGGAACCGATTTAGGGCGTCACTCCGGCGGCGGCGGGTCATCTTTTAGGATTTATAATATAGAGACTAGATGGCCTTTATTGCGCGATGCGCAATTTATATAGCCAGCTTATTTATATATGCTAGCCGTTTCCAGTGTCCCGTATTCCGTATTCAGTATTCCATATTCATTATTCCGTATTCCGTATTCCGTATTCCGTATTCCGTATTCCGTATTCCGTATTCCGTATTCCGTATTCCGTATTCCGTATCTCGTATCTCGTATCTCGTATTCCGTATTCTGTATTCCGTATCCCGTTCCCGTATCCCGTTCCCTTATCCCATTCCCGTATCCCATTCCCGTATCCCGTTCCCCTATCTCGTTTCCGTATCCCGTTCCCGTATCCCGTTCCCGTATCCCGTTCCCGTATCCCGTATCCCGTTTCCGTATACCGTTTCCGTGTACCGTTTCCGTGTACCGTTTTCGTATCCCGTTCCCGTATCCCGTTCCCGTATCCCGTTCCCGTATCCCGTTCCCGTATCCCGTTCCGGTATCCCGTTCCGGTATCCCGTTCCCGTATCCCGTTCCCGTATCCCGGTCCCGTATCCCGTTCCCGTATCCCGTTCCCGTATTCCGTTCCCGTATTCCGCTCCCGTATCATGTTCCCGTATCCCGTTCCCGTATCCCGTTCCCGTATCCCGTTCCCGTATCCCGTATCCCGTATGGCGCTCCCGTATCTTATTCCCGTATCTAGTACACCGTTCCGATATCTCCTTACCATATCTAGTTACCGCATCTTATTCCCGTATCATGTTCCCGTATCTCGTTCCAGCATCCCTTTATCGTACCCAGTTTCCGTATCTTGTTGCCGTATTTCGTTCCCATATCTTCTTACCGTATCTCGTTCCCGTGTCGCAGTCTCTGCCAAAACATTTTAGCGGTTTACTTGCCTGAAATATGTCAACCGGCTTCAACAAAATCTCCCCGGGAGGGAGGTGCGACGTCAGCTGATCATGCGCTCATTGATGAATTTGACTGCGGCAGTGTCAGTGTTGGGAAAACTTAACCGATGATATTTTATTCGACGCAATTATTTCGCAACGTTAGCGTCGGTAATCGTTTACGTTTGACTTCAGCATAAGTTACCTATGAGCGATTTACATAATATTTTGGGTGGATATAGATCAGCAAGAACGGCGCTATCCGTCTGTGTAAATTTGCCGGGCAAGTTTGTCTTCGTTTTGGGTGTTACGGCGGTGTGAAGCATTAATTGGTCCGAAAATATTGCATTTCAACTTCAACTCCAAAATATTAGTCACACAGCTTTGAGTAACACATATAATTTGAAGACGGTCGCTGCGCCTGCAAAATGGTGCCCGGTTCAGCCTTCTACGTCGAACGGTTTCCGAGCACCAATTTAAATCCTGAATATGCCAATTTTTTCATGAAAGGGGTCACAACTTTGCACGTGGCACGCGCATCGCTCTGGACGACATCCTATACGCAAGGTCAATCGATTATCTGTCACATAGTGTTGCTCGCATATCGCTGCGACACTCGGTTGCCGAGTAAGCGGCCGGGGAACCGGGCGAAACGTGCCCATTTTTCGCGATTTCACAATGTCGCGTTTCCCATGTTAAACGAATGGCGCACGCGCGCACGCGCCGACGCCGCACCTTTGTTTTTTTAAAGCTGAAAATTGAATACGACCTGTTGAATCACGGGACCCAAAAGTGCTGAAGAAATCACCTTCATAACTAATCAGACGGCTGCACAGGAACCGATTTAGGGCGTCACTCCGGCGGCGGCGGGTCATCTTTTAGGATTTATAATATAGAGATAGAGACTAGATGGCCTTTATTGCGCGATGCGCAATTTATATAGCCAGCTTATTTATATATGCTAGCCGTTTCCAGTGTCCCGTATTCCGTATTCAGTATTCCATATTCATTATTCCGTATTCCGTATTCCGTATTCCGTATTCCGTATTCCGTATTCCGTATTCCGTATCTCGTATCTCGTATCTCGTATTCCGTATTCTGTATTCCGTAACCCGTTCCCGTATCCCGTTCCCTTATCCCATTCCCGTATCCCATTCCCGTATCCCGTTCCCGTATCTCGTTCCCGTATCCCGTTCCCGTATCCCGTTCCCGTATCCCGTTCCCGTATCCCGTTCCCTTATCCCGTTCCCGTATCCCGTTCCCGTATCCCGTTCCCGTATCCCGTTCCCGTATCCCGTTCCCGTATCCCGTTCCCGTATCCCGTATATCGTTCCCGTATCCCGTATCCCGTATCCCGTTCCCGTATCCCTTTCCCGTATCCCTTTCCCGTATCCCGTTCCCGTATCCCGTTCCCGTATCCCGTTCCCGTATCCCGTTCCCGTATCCCGTTCCCGTATCCCGTATCCCGTATGGCGCTCCCGCTCCAGTTCCCGTTCCCGTTCCCGTATCCCGTATCCCATTTCCGTATCACGTTACCCTATCCCGTTCCCGTATCCCATTCTCGTATCACGTTCTCGTATCCCGTTCCCGTATCCTGTTCCCGTATGCCGTTCCCGTATCCCGTTCCCGTATCCCGTTCCTGTATCCCGTTCCCTATCCCGTATCCCGTTCCCGTATCCCATTCCCGTATCCGGTATCCCGTATCCGGTATCCCGTATCCCGTTCCCGTTCTCGTATCCCGTTCCCGTATCCCGTTCCCGTATCCCGTTCCCGTATCCCGTTCCCGTATCCCGTTCCCGTATCCCGTTCCCATATCCCGTTCCCGTATCCCGTTCCCGTATCCCGTTCCCGTATCCCGTTCCCGTATCCCGTTCCCGTATCCCCTTCCCGTATCCCCTTCCCGTATCCCGTTCCCGTATCCCGTTCCCATATCCCGTATCCCGTTCCCGTATCCTTTTCCCATATCCAGTTCCCATATCCCATTCCCGTATCTCGTATCCCGTTCCCGTATCCCGTATCCCGTTCCCGTATCCCGTATCCCGTATCCTGTTAACGTATCCCGATCCCGTATCCCGTTCTCTTATCCCGCTCCCGTATCCCGATCCCGTATCCCGCTCCCGTCTATCGCTCCCGTATCCCGTTTCCGTATCCCGTTTCCGTATCCCGATTCCGTATAACGTTCCCGTATAACGTTCCCGTATCTCGCTCCCGTATCCCGCTCCCGTATCCCGCTCCCGTATCTTATTCCCGTATCTAGTACACCGTTCCGATATCTCCTTACCATATCTAGTTACCGCATCTTATTCCCGTATCATGTTCCCGTATCTCGTTCCAGCATCCCTTTATCGTACCCAGTTTCCGTATCTTGTTGCCGTATTTCGTTCCCATATCTTCTTAGCGTATCTCGTTCCCGTGTCGCAGTCTCTGCCAAAACATTTTAGCGGTTTACTTGCCTGAAATATGTAACCGGCTTCAACAAAATCTCCCCGGGAGGGAGGTGCGACGTCAGCTGGTCATGCGCTCATTGATGAATTTGACTGCGGCAGTGTCAGTGTTGGGAAAACTTAACCGATGATATTTTATTCGACGCAATTATTTCGCAACGTTAGCGTCGGTAATCGTTTACGTTTGACTTCAGCATCAGTTACCTATGAGCGATTTACATAATATTTTGGGTGGATATAGATCAGCAAGAACGGCGCTATCCGTCTGTGTAAATTTGCCGGGCAAGTTTGTCCTCGTTTTGGGTGTTACGGCGGTGTGAAGCATTAATTGGTCCGAAAATATTGCATTTCAACTTCAACTCCAAAATATTAGTCACACAGCTTTGAGTAACACATATAATTTGAAGAAGGTCGCTGCGCCTGCAAAATGGTGCCCGGTTCAGCCTTCTACGTCGAACGGTTTCCGAGCACCAATTTAAATCCTGAATATGCCAATTTTTCATGAAAGGGGTCACAACTTTGCACGTGGCACGCGCATCGCTCTGGACGACATCCTATACGCAAGGTCAATCGATTATCTATCACATAGTGTTGCTCGCATATCGCTGCGATACTCGGTTGCCGAGTAAGCGGCCGGGGAACCGGGCGAAACTTGCCCATTTTTCGCGATTTCACAATGTCGCGTTTCCCATGTTAAACGAATGGCGCACGCGCGCACGCGCCGACGCCGCACCTTTGGTTTTTTTAAGCTGGAAATTGAATACGACCTGTTGAATCACGGGACCCAAAAGTGCTGAAAAAAATCACCTTCATAACTAATCAGACGGCTGCACAGGAACCGATTTAGGGCGTCACTCCGGCGGCGGCGGGTCATCTTTTAGGATTTATAATATAGAGACTAGATGGCCTTTATTGCGCGATGCGCAATTTATATAGCCAGCTTATTTATATATGCTAGCCGTTTCCAGTGTCCCGTATTCCGTATTCAGTATTCCATATTCATTATTCCGTATTCCGTATTCCGTATTCCGTATTCCGTATTCCGTATTCCGTATTCCGTATTCCGTATCTCGTATCTCGTATCTCGTATTCCGTATTCTGTATTCCGTATCCCGTTCCCGTATCCCGTTCCCTTATCCCATTCCCGTATCCCATTCCCGTATCCCGTTCCCGTATCTCGTTTCCGTATCCCGTTCCCGTATCCCGTTCCCGTATCCCGTATCCCGTTTCCGTATACCGTTTCCGTGTACCGTTTCCGTGTACCGTTTTCGTATCCCGTTCCCGTATCCCGTTCCCGTATCCCGTTCCGGTATCCCGTTCCGGTATCCCGTTCCGGTATCCCGTTCCGGTATCCCGTTCCGGTATCCCGTTCCGGTATCCCGTTCCGGTATCCCGTTCCCGTATCCCGTTCCCGTATCCCGTTCCCGTATCCCGTTCCCGTATTCCGTTCCCGTATTCCGCTCCCGTATCATGTTCCCGTATCCCGTTCCCGTATCCCGTTCCCGTATCCCGTTCCCGTATCCCGTTCCCGTATCCCGTTCCCGTTTCCCGTTCCCGTATCCCGTATCCCGTTCCCGTATCCCGTTCCCGTATCCCGTTCCCGTATCCCGTTCCCGTATCCCGTATCCCGTTCCCGTATCCCGTATCCCGTATCCCGTTCCCGTATCCCGTTCCCGTATCCCGTTCCCGTATCCCGTTCCCGTATCCCGTTCCCGTATCCCGTTCCCGTATCCCGTTCCCGTATCCCGTTCCCGTATCCTGTTCCCGTATCCCGCTCCCGTATCCCGTTCCCGTATCCCGTTCCCGTATCCCGTTCCCGCATCTCGTTCCCGTATCCCGTTCCCGTATCCCGTTCCCGTATCCCGTTCCCGTATCCCGTATATCGTTCCCGTATCCCGTATATCGTTCCCGTATCCCGTATCCCGTATCCCGTATCCCGTTCCCGTATCCCTTTCCCGTATCCCTTTCCCGTATCCCGTTCCCGTATCCCGTTCCCGTATCCCGTTCCCGTATCCCGTATCCCGTATGGCGCTCCCGTATCTTATTCCCGTATCTAGTACACCGTTCCGATATCTCCTTACCATATCTAGTTACCGCATCTTATTCCCGTATCATGTTCCCGTATCTCGTTCCAGCATCCCTTTATCGTACCCAGTTTCCGTATCTTGTTGCCGTATTTCGTTCCCATATCTTCTTACCGTATCTCGTTCCCGTGTCGCAGTCTCTGCCAAAACATTTTAGCGGTTTACTTGCCTGAAATATGTCAACCGGCTTCAACAAAATCTCCCCGGGAGGGAGGTGCGACGTCAGCTGATCATGCGCTCATTGATGAATTTGACTGCGGCAGTGTCAGTGTTGGGAAAACTTAACCGATGATATTTTATTCGACGCAATTATTTCGCAACGTTAGCGTCGGTAATCGTTTACGTTTGACTTCAGCATAAGTTACCTATGAGCGATTTACATAATATTTTGGGTGGATATAGATCAGCAAGAACGGCGCTATCCGTCTGTGTAAATTTGCCGGGCAAGTTTGTCCTCGTTTTGGGTGTTACGGCGGTGTGAAGCATTAATTGGTCCGAAAATATTGCATTTCAACTTCAACTCCAAAATATTAGTCACACAGCTTTGAGTAACACATATAATTTGAAGACGGTCGCTGCGCCTGCAAAATGGTGCCCGGTTCAGCCTTCTACGTCGAACGGTTTCCGAGCACCAATTTAAATCCTGAATATGCCAATTTTTTCATGAAAGGGGTCACAACTTTGCACGTGGCACGCGCATCGCTCTGGACGACATCCTATACGCAAGGTCAATCGATTATCTGTCACATAGTGTTGCTCGCATGTCGCTGCGACACTCGGTTGCCGAGTAAGCGGCCGGGGAACCGGGCGAAACTTGCCCATTTTTCGCGATTTCACAATGTCGCGTTTCCCATGTTAAACGAATGGCGCACGCGCGCACGCGCCGACGCCGCACCTTTGTTTTTTTAAAGCTGAAAATTGAATACGACCTGTTGAATCACGGGACCCAAAAGTGCTGAAGAAATCACCTTCATAACTAATCAGACAGCTGCACAGGAACCGATTTAGGGCGTCACTCCGGCGGCGGCGGGTCATCTTTTAGGATTTATAATATAGAGACTAGATGGCCTTTATTGCGCGAAGCGCAATTTATATAGCCAGCTTATTTATATATGCTAGCCGTTTCCAGTGTCCCGTATTCCGTATTCAGTATTCCATATTCATTATTCCGTATTCCGTATTCCGTATTCCGTATTCCGTATTCCGTATTCCGTATTCCGTATTCCGTATTCCGTATCTCGTATCTCGTATCTCGTATTCCGTATTCTGTATTCCGTATCCCGTTCCCGTATCCCGTTCCCTTATCCCATTCCCGTATCCCATTCCCGTATCCCGTTCCCGTATCTCGTTTCCGTATCCCGTTCCCGTATCCCGTTCCCGTATCCCGTATCCCGTTTCCGCATACCGTTTCCGTGTACCGTTTCCGTGTACCGTTTTCGTATCCCGTTCCCGTATCCCGTTCCCGTATCCCGTTCCCGTATCCCGTTCCCGTATCCCGTTCCCGTATCCCGTTCCGGTATCCCGTTCCGGTATCCCGTTCCCGTATCCCGTTCCCGTATCCCGTTCCCGTATCCCGTTCCCGTATTCCGTTCCCGTATTCCGCTCCCGTATCATGTTCCCGTATCCCGTTCCCGTATCCCGTTCCCGTATCCCGTTCCCGTATCCCGTTCCCGTATCCCGTTCCCGTATCCCGTTCCCGTATCCCGTTCCCGTATCCCGTTCCCGTATCCCGTATCCCGTTCCCGTATCCCGTATCCCGTATCCCGTATCCCGTTCCCGTATCCCGTTCCCGTATCCCGTTCCCGTATCCCGTTCCCGTATCCCGTTCCCGTATCCCGTTCCCGTATCCCGTTCCCGTATCCCGTTCCCGTATCCCGTTCTCGTATCCTGTTCCCGTATCCCGCTCCCGTATCCCGCTCCCGTATCCCGTTCCCGTATCCCGTTCCCGTATCCCGTTCCCGTATCTCGTTCCCGTATCCCGTTCCCGTATCCCGTTCCCGTATCCCGTATATCGTTCCCGTATCCCGTATATCGTTCCCGTATCCCGTATCCCGTATCCCGTATCCCGTTCCCGTATCCCTTTCCCGTATCCCTTTCCCGTATCCCTTTCCCGTATCCCGTTCCCGTATCCCGTTCCCGTATCCCGTTCCCGTATCCCGTATCCCGTATGGCGCTCCCGTATCTTATTCCCGTATCTAGTACACCGTTCCGATATCTCCTTACCATATCTAGTTACCGCATCTTATTCCCGTATCATGTTCCCGTATCTCGTTCCAGCATCCCTTTATCGTACCCAGTTTCCGTATCTTGTTGCCGTATTTCGTTCCCATATCTTCTTACCGTATCTCGTTCCCGTGTCGCAGTCTCTGCCAAAACATTTTAGCGGTTTACTTGCCTGAAATATGTCAACCGGCTTCAACAAAATCTCCCCGGGAGGGAGGTGCGACGTCAGCTGATCATGCGCTCATTGATGAATTTGACTGCGGCAGTGTCAGTGTTGGGAAAACTTAACCGATGATATTTTATTCGACGCAATTATTTCGCAACGTTAGCGTCGGTAATCGTTTACGTTTGACTTCAGCATAAGTTACCTATGAGCGATTTACATAATATTTTGGGTGGATATAGATCAGCAAGAACGGCGCTATCCGTCTGTGTAAATTTGCCGGGCAAGTTTGTCCTCGTTTTGGGTGCTACGGCGGTGTGAAGCATTAATTGGTCCGAAAATATTGCATTTCAACTTCAACTCCAAAATACTAGTCACACAGCTTTGAGTAACACATATAATTTGAAGACGGTCGCTGCGCCTGCAAAATGGTGCCCGGTTCAGCCTTCTACGTCGAACGGTTTCCGAGCACCAATTTAAATCCTGAATATGCCAATTTTTTCATGAAAGGGGTCACAACTTTGCACGTGGCACGCGCATCGCTCTGGACGACATCCTATACGCAAGGTCAATCGATTATCTGTCACATAGTGTTGCTCGCATATCGCTGCGACACTCGGTTGCCGAGTAAGCGGCCGGGGAACCGGGCGAAACTTGCCCATTTTTCGCGATTTCACAATGTCGCGTTTCCCATGTTAAACGAATGGCGCACGCGCGCACGCGCCGACGCCGCACCTTTGTTTTTTTAAAGCTGAAAATTGAATACGACCTGTTGAATCACGGGACCCAAAAGTGCTGAAGAAATCACCTTCATAACTAATCAGACGGCTGCACAGGAACCGATTTAGGGCGTCACTCCGGCGGCGGCGGGTCATCTTTTAGGATTTATAATATAGAGATAGAGACTAGATGGCCTTTATTGCGCGATGCGCAATTTATATAGCCAGCTTATTTATATATGCTAGCCGTTTCCAGTGTCCCGTATTCCGTATTCAGTATTCCATATTCATTATTCCGTATTCCGTATTCCGTATTCCGTATTCCGTATTCCGTATTCCGTATCTCGTATCTCGTATCTCGTATTCCGTATTCTGTATTCCGTAACCCGTTCCCGTATCCCGTTCCCTTATCCCATTCCCGTATCCCATTCCCCTATCCCGTTCCCGTATCTCGTTCCCGTATCCCGTTCCCGTATCCCGTTCCCGTATCCCGTTCCCGTATCCCGTATCCCGTTTCCGTATACCGTTTCCGTGTACCGTTTCCGTGTACCGTTTCTGTATACCGTTTTCGTATCCCGTTCCCGTATCCCGTTCCCGTATCCCGTTCCCGTATCCCGTTCCCGTATCCCGTTCCCGTATCCCGTTCCCGCATCCCGTTCCCGTATCCCGTTCCCGTATCCCGTTCCCGTATCCCGTTCCCGTATCCCGTTCCCGTATTCCGCTCCCGTATCATGTTCCCGTATCCTGTTCCCGTATCCCGTTCCCGTATCCCGTTCCCGTATCCCGTTCCCGTATCCCGTTCCCGTATCCCGTTCCCGTATCCCGTTCCCGTATCCCGTTCCCGTATCCCGTTCCCTTATCCCGTTCCCATATCCCGTTCCCGTATCCCGTTCCCGTATCCCGTTCCCGTATCCCGTTCCCGTATCCCGTTCCCATATCCCGTTCCCGTATCCCGTTCCCGTATCCCGTTCCCGTATCCCGTTCCCGTATCCCGTTCCCGTATCCCCTTCCCGTATCCCCTTCCCGTATCCCGTTCCCGTATCCCGTTCCCATATCCCGTATCCCGTTCCCGTATCCTTTTCCCATATCCAGTTCCCATATCCCATTCCCGTATCTCGTATCCCGTTCCCGTATCCCGTATCCCGTTCCCGTATCCCGTATCCCGTATCCTGTTAACGTATCCCGATCCCGTATCCCGTTCTCTTATCCCGCTCCCGTATCCCGATCCCGTATCCCGCTCCCGTCTATCGCTCCCGTATCCCGTTTCCGTATCCCGTTTCCGTATCCCGATTCCGTATAACGTTCCCGTATAACGTTCCCGTATCTCGCTCCCGTATCCCGCTCCCGTATCCCGCTCCCGTATCTTATTCCCGTATCTAGTACACCGTTCCGATATCTCCTTACCATATCTAGTTACCGCATCTTATTCCCGTATCATGTTCCCGTATCTCGTTCCAGCATCCCTTTATCGTACCCAGTTTCCGTATCTTGTTGCCGTATTTCGTTCCCATATCTTCTTAGCGTATCTCGTTCCCGTGTCGCAGTCTCTGCCAAAACATTTTAGCGGTTTACTTGCCTGAAATATGTAACCGGCTTCAACAAAATCTCCCCGGGAGGGAGGTGCGACGTCAGCTGGTCATGCGCTCATTGATGAATTTGACTGCGGCAGTGTCAGTGTTGGGAAAACTTAACCGATTATATTTTATTCGACGCAATTATTTCGCAACGTTAGCGTCGGTAATCGTTTACGTTTGACTTCAGCATCAGTTACCTATGAGCGATTTACATAATATTTTGGGTGGATATAGATCAGCAAGAACGGCGCTATCCGTCTGTGTAAATTTGCCGGGCAAGTTTGTCCTCGTTTTGGGTGTTACGGCGGTGTGAAGCATTAATTGGTCCGAAAATATTGCATTTCAACTTCAACTCCAAAATATTAGTCACACAGCTTTGAGTAACACATATAATTTGAAGAAGGTCGCTGCGCCTGCAAAATGGTGCCCGGTTCAGCCTTCTACGTCGAACGGTTTCCGAGCACCAATTTAAATCCTGAATATGCCAATTTTTCATGAAAGGGGTCACAACTTTGCACGTGGCACGCGCATCGCTCTGGACGACATCCTATACGCAAGGTCAATCGATTATCTATCACATAGTGTTGCTCGCATATCGCTGCGACACTCGGTTGTCGAGTAAGCGGCCGGGGAACCGGGCGAAACTTGCCCATTTTTCGCGATTTCACAATGTCGCGTTTCCCATGTTAAACGAATGGCGCACGCGCGCACGCGCCGACGCCGCACCTTTGGTTTTTTTAAGCTGGAAATTGAATACGACCTGTTGAATCACGGGACCCAAAAGTGCTAAAAAAATCACCTTCATAACTAATCAGACGGCTGCACAGGAACCGATTTAGGGCGTCACTCCGGCGGCGGCGGGTCATCTTTTAGGATTTATAATATAGAGACTAGATGGCCTTTATTGCGCGATGCGCAATTTATATAGCCAGCTTATTTATATATGCTAGCCGTTTCCAGTGTCCCGTATTCCGTATTCAGTATTCCATATTCATTATTCCGTATTCCGTATTCCGTATTCCGTATTCCGTATTCCGTATTCCGTATTCCGTATTCCGTATCTCGTATCTCGTATCTCGTATTCCGTATTCTGTATTCCGTATCCCGTTCCCGTATCCCGTTCCCTTATCCCATTCCCGTATCCCATTCCCGTATCCCGTTCCCGTATCTCGTTTCCGTATCCCGTTCCCCTATCCCGTTCCCGTATCCCGTATCCCGTTTCCGTATACCGTTTCCGTGTACCGTTTCCGTGTACCGTTTTCGTATCCCGTTCCCGTATCCCGTTCCCGTATCCCGTTCCGGTATCCCGTTCCGGTATCCCGTTCCGGTATCCCGTTCCGGTATCCCGTTCCGGTATCCCGTTCCGGTATCCCGTTCCGGTATCCCGTTCCCGTATCCCGTTCCCGTATCCCGTTCCCGTATCCCGTTCCCGTATTCCGTTCCCGTATTCCGCTCCCGTATCATGTTCCCGTATCCCGTTCCCGTATCCCGTTCCCGTATCCCGTTCCCGTATCCCGTTCCCGTATCCCGTTCCCGTTTCCCGTTCCCGTATCCCGTATCCCGTTCCCGTATCCCGTTCCCGTATCCCGTTCCCGTATCCCGTTCCCGTATCCCGTATCCCGTTCCCGTATCCCGTATCCCGTATCCCGTTCCCGTATCCCGTTCCCGTATCCCGTTCCCGTATCCCGTTCCCGTATCCCGTTCCCGTATCCCGTTCCCGTATCCCGTTCCCGTATCCCGTTCCCGTATCCTGTTCCCGTATCCCGCTCCCGTATCCCGTTCCCGTATCCCGTTCCCGTATCCCGTTCCCGCATCTCGTTCCCGTATCCCGTTCCCGTATCCCGTTCCCGTATCCCGTATATCGTTCCCGTATCCCGTATATCGTTCCCGTATCCCGTATCCCGTATCCCGTATCCCGTTCCCGTATCCCTTTCCCGTATCCCTTTCCCGTATCCCGTTCCCGTATCCCGTTCCCGTATCCCGTTCCCGTATCCCGTATCCCGTATGGCGCTCCCGTATCTTATTCCCGTATCTAGTACACCGTTCCGATATCTCCTTACCATATCTAGTTACCGCATCTTATTCCCGTATCATGTTCCCGTATCTCGTTCCAGCATCCCTTTATCGTACCCAGTTTCCGTATCTTGTTGCCGTATTTCGTTCCCATATCTTCTTACCGTATCTCGTTCCCGTGTCGCAGTCTCTGCCAAAACATTTTAGCGGTTTACTTGCCTGAAATATGTCAACCGGCTTCAACAAAATCTCCCCGGGAGGGAGGTGCGACGTCAGCTGATCATGCGCTCATTGATGAATTTGACTGCGGCAGTGTCAGTGTTGGGAAAACTTAACCGATGATATTTTATTCGACGCAATTATTTCGCAACGTTAGCGTCGGTAATCGTTTACGTTTGACTTCAGCATAAGTTACCTATGAGCGATTTACATAATATTTTGGGTGGATATAGATCAGCAAGAACGGCGCTATCCGTCTGTGTAAATTTGCCGGGCAAGTTTGTCCTCGTTTTGGGTGTTACGGCGGTGTGAAGCATTAATTGGTCCGAAAATATTGCATTTCAACTTCAACTCCAAAATATTAGTCACACAGCTTTGAGTAACACATATAATTTGAAGACGGTCGCTGCGCCTGCAAAATGGTGCCCGGTTCAGCCTTCTACGTCGAACGGTTTCCGAGCACCAATTTAAATCCTGAATATGCCAATTTTTTCATGAAAGGGGTCACAACTTTGCACGTGGCACGCGCATCGCTCTGGACGACATCCTATACGCAAGGTCAATCGATTATCTGTCACATAGTGTTGCTCGCATGTCGCTGCGACACTCGGTTGCCGAGTAAGCGGCCGGGGAACCGGGCGAAACTTGCCCATTTTTCGCGATTTCACAATGTCGCGTTTCCCATGTTAAACGAATGGCGCACGCGCGCACGCGCCGACGCCGCACCTTTGTTTTTTTAAAGCTGAAAATTGAATACGACCTGTTGAATCACGGGACCCAAAAGTGCTGAAGAAATCACCTTCATAACTAATCAGACAGCTGCACAGGAACCGATTTAGGGCGTCACTCCGGCGGCGGCGGGTCATCTTTTAGGATTTATAATATAGAGACTAGATGGCCTTTATTGCGCGAAGCGCAATTTATATAGCCAGCTTATTTATATATGCTAGCCGTTTCCAGTGTCCCGTATTCCGTATTCAGTATTCCATATTCATTATTCCGTATTCCGTATTCCGTATTCCGTATTCCGTATTCCGTATTCCGTATTCCGTATTCCGTATTCCGTATCTCGTATCTCGTATCTCGTATTCCGTATTCTGTATTCCGTATCCCGTTCCCGTATCCCGTTCCCTTATCCCATTCCCGTATCCCATTCCCGTATCCCGTTCCCGTATCTCGTTTCCGTATCCCGTTCCCGTATCCCGTTCCCGTATCCCGTATCCCGTTTCCGCATACCGTTTCCGTGTACCGTTTCCGTGTACCGTTTTCGTATCCCGTTCCCGTATCCCGTTCCCGTATCCCGTTCCCGTATCCCGTTCCCGTATCCCGTTCCCGTATCCCGTTCCGGTATCCCGTTCCGGTATCCCGTTCCCGTATCCCGTTCCCGTATCCCGTTCCCGTATCCCGTTCCCGTATTCCGTTCCCGTATTCCGCTCCCGTATCATGTTCCCGTATCCCGTTCCCGTATCCCGTTCCCGTATCCCGTTCCCGTATCCCGTTCCCGTATCCCGTTCCCGTATCCCGTTCCCGTATCCCGTTCCCGTATCCCGTATCCCGTTCCCGTATCCCGTATCCCGTATCCCGTATCCCGTTCCCGTATCCCGTTCCCGTATCCCGTTCCCGTATCCCGTTCCCGTATCCCGTTCCCGTATCCCGTTCCCGTATCCCGTTCCCGTATCCCGTTCCCGTATCCCGTTCCCGTATCCTGTTCCCGTATCCCGCTCCCGTATCCCGCTCCCGTATCCCGTTCCCGTATCCCGTTCCCGTATCCCGTTCCCGTATCTCGTTCCCGTATCCCGTTCCCGTATCCCGTTCCCGTATCCCGTATATCGTTCCCGTATCCCGTATATCGTTCCCGTATCCCGTATCCCGTATCCCGTATCCCGTTCCCGTATCCCTTTCCCGTATCCCTTTCCCGTATCCCTTTCCCGTATCCCGTTCCCGTATCCCGTTCCCGTATCCCGTTCCCGTATCCCGTATCCCGTATGGCGCTCCCGTATCTTATTCCCGTATCTAGTACACCGTTCCGATATCTCCTTACCATATCTAGTTACCGCATCTTATTCCCGTATCATGTTCCCGTATCTCGTTCCAGCATCCCTTTATCGTACCCAGTTTCCGTATCTTGTTGCCGTATTTCGTTCCCATATCTTCTTACCGTATCTCGTTCCCGTGTCGCAGTCTCTGCCAAAACATTTTAGCGGTTTACTTGCCTGAAATATGTCAACCGGCTTCAACAAAATCTCCCCGGGAGGGAGGTGCGACGTCAGCTGATCATGCGCTCATTGATGAATTTGACTGCGGCAGTGTCAGTGTTGGGAAAACTTAACCGATGATATTTTATTCGACGCAATTATTTCGCAACGTTAGCGTCGGTAATCGTTTACGTTTGACTTCAGCATAAGTTACCTATGAGCGATTTACATAATATTTTGGGTGGATATAGATCAGCAAGAACGGCGCTATCCGTCTGTGTAAATTTGCCGGGCAAGTTTGTCCTCGTTTTGGGTGCTACGGCGGTGTGAAGCATTAATTGGTCCGAAAATATTGCATTTCAACTTCAACTCCAAAATACTAGTCACACAGCTTTGAGTAACACATATAATTTGAAGACGGTCGCTGCGCCTGCAAAATGGTGCCCGGTTCAGCCTTCTACGTCGAACGGTTTCCGAGCACCAATTTAAATCCTGAATATGCCAATTTTTTCATGAAAGGGGTCACAACTTTGCACGTGGCACGCGCATCGCTCTGGACGACATCCTATACGCAAGGTCAATCGATTATCTGTCACATAGTGTTGCTCGCATATCGCTGCGACACTCGGTTGCCGAGTAAGCGGCCGGGGAACCGGGCGAAACTTGCCCATTTTTCGCGATTTCACAATGTCGCGTTTCCCATGTTAAACGAATGGCGCACGCGCGCACGCGCCGACGCCGCACCTTTGTTTTTTTAAAGCTGAAAATTGAATACGACCTGTTGAATCACGGGACCCAAAAGTGCTGAAGAAATCACCTTCATAACTAATCAGACGGCTGCACAGGAACCGATTTAGGGCGTCACTCCGGCGGCGGCGGGTCATCTTTTAGGATTTATAATATAGAGATAGAGACTAGATGGCCTTTATTGCGCGATGCGCAATTTATATAGCCAGCTTATTTATATATGCTAGCCGTTTCCAGTGTCCCGTATTCCGTATTCAGTATTCCATATTCATTATTCCGTATTCCGTATTCCGTATTCCGTATTCCGTATTCCGTATTCCGTATCTCGTATCTCGTATCTCGTATTCCGTATTCTGTATTCCGTAACCCGTTCCCGTATCCCGTTCCCTTATCCCATTCCCGTATCCCATTCCCCTATCCCGTTCCCGTATCTCGTTCCCGTATCCCGTTCCCGTATCCCGTTCCCGTATCCCGTTCCCGTATCCCGTATCCCGTTTCCGTATACCGTTTCCGTGTACCGTTTCCGTGTACCGTTTCTGTATACCGTTTTCGTATCCCGTTCCCGTATCCCGTTCCCGTATCCCGTTCCCGTATCCCGTTCCCGTATCCCGTTCCCGTATCCCGTTCCCGCATCCCGTTCCCGTATCCCGTTCCCGTATCCCGTTCCCGTATCCCGTTCCCGTATCCCGTTCCCGTATTCCGCTCCCGTATCATGTTCCCGTATCCTGTTCCCGTATCCCGTTCCCGTATCCCGTTCCCGTATCCCGTTCCCGTATCCCGTTCCCGTATCCCGTTCCCGTATCCCGTTCCCGTATCCCGTTCCCGTATCCCGTTCCCGTATCCCGTTCCCTTATCCCGTTCCCATATCCCGTTCCCGTATCCCGTTCCCGTATCCCGTTCCCGTATCCCGTTCCCGTATCCCGTTCCCGTATCCCGTTCCCGTATCCCGTTCCCGTATCCCGTTCCCGTATCCCGTTCTCGTATCCCGTTCCCGTATCCCGTTCCCGTATCCCGTTCCCGTATCCTGTTCCCGTATCCCGTTCCCGTATCCCGTTCCCGTATCCCGTTCCCGTATCCCGTTCACGTATCCCGTTCCCGTATCCCATATATCGTTCCCGTATCCCGTATCCCGTATCCCGTTCCCGTATCCCTTTCCCGTATCCCTTTCCCGTATCACGTTCCCGTATCCCGTTCCCGTATCCCGTTCCCGTATCCCGTTCCCGTATCCCGTATCCCGTATGGCGCTCCCGCTCCAGTTCCCGTTCCCGTTCCCGTTCCCGTATCCCGTATCCCATTTCCGTATCACGTTACCCTATCCCGTTCCCGTATCCCATTCTCGTATCACGTTCTCGTATCCCGTTCCCGTATCCTGTTCCCGTATGCCGTTCCCGTATCCCGTTCCCGTATCCCGTTCCTGTATCCCGTTCCCTATCCCGTATCCCGTTCCCGTATCCCATTCCCGTATCCGGTATCCCGTATCCGGTATCCCGTATCCCGTTCCCGTTCTCGTATCCCGTTCCCGTATCCCGTTCCCGTATCCCGTTCCCGTATCCCGTTCCGGTATCCCGTTCCGGTATCCCGTTCCGGTATCCCGTTCCCGTATCCCGTTCCCGTATCCCGTTCCCGTATCCCGTTCCCGTATTCCGTTCCCGTATTCCGCTCCCGTATCATGTTCCCGTATCCCGTTCCCGTATCCCGTTCCCGTATCCCGTTCCCGTATCCCGTTCCCGTATCCCGTTCCCGTATCCCGTTCCCGTATCCCGTTCCCGTATCCCGTTCCCGTATCCCGTATCCCGTTCCCGTATCCCGTATCCCGTTCCCGTATCCCGTTCCCATATCCCGTATCCCGTTCCCGTATCCTTTTCCCATATCCAGTTCCCATATCCCGTTCCCGTATCTCGTATCCCGTTCCCGTATCCCGTATCCCGTTCCCGTATCCCGTATCCCGTATCCTGTTAACGTATCCCGATCCCGTATCCCGTTCTCTTATCCTGCTCCCGTATCCCGATCCCGTATCCCGCTCCCGTATATCGCTCCCGTATCCCGTTTCCGTATCCCGTTTCCGTATCCCGCTTCCGTATAACGTTCCCGTATAACGTTCCCGTATCTCGCTCCCGTATCCCGCTCCCGTATCCCGCTCCCGTATCTTATTCCCGTATCTAGTACACCGTTCCGATATCTCCTTACCATATCTAGTTACCGCATCTTATTCCCGTATCATGTTCCCGTATCTCGTTCCAGCATCCCTTTATCGTACCCAGTTTCCGTATCTTGTTGCCGTATTTCGTTCCCATATCTTCTTAGCGTATCTCGTTCCCGTGTCGCAGTCTCTGCCAAAACATTTTTAGCGGTTTACTTGCCTGAAATATGTCAACCGGCTTCAACAAAATCTCCCCGGGAGGGAGGTGTGACGTCAGCTGGTCATGCGCTCATTGATGAATTTGACTGCGGCAGTGTCAGTGTTGGGAAAACTTAACCGATGATATTTTATTCGACGCAATTATTTCGCAACGTTAGCGTCGGTAATCGTTTACGTTTGACTTCAGCATAAGTTACCTATGAGCGATTTACATAATATTTTGGGTGGATATAGATCAGCAAGAACGGCGCTATCCGTCTGTGTAAATTTGCCGGGCAAGTTTGTCCTCGTTTTGGGTGTTACGGTGGTGTGAAGCATTAATTGGTCCGGAAATATTGCATTTCAACTTCAACTCCAAAATATTAGCCACACAGCTTTGAGTAACACATATAATTTGAAGACGGTGGCTGCGCCTGCAAAATGGTGCCCGGTTCAGCCTTCTACGTCGAACGGTTTCCGAGCACCAATTTAAATCCTGAATATGCCAATTTTTCATGAAAGGGGTCACAACTTTGCACGTGGCACGCGCATCGCTCTGGACGACATCCTATACGCAAGGTCAATCGATTATCTATCACATAGTGTTGCTCGCATATCGCTGCGACACTCGGTTGCCGAGTAAGCGGCCGGGGAACCGGGCGAAACTTGCCCATTTTTCGCGATTTCACAATGTCGCGTTTCCCATGTTAAACGAATGGCGCACGCGCGCACGCGCCGACGCCGCACCTTTGTTTTTTTAAGCTGAAAATTGAATACGACCTGTTGAATCACGGGACCCAAAAGTGCTGAAAAAAATCACCTTCATAACTAATCAGACGGCTGCAAAGGAACCGATTTAGGGCGTCACTCCGGCGGCGGCGGGTCATCTTTTAGGATTTATAATATAGAGACTAGATGGCCTTTATTGCGCGATGCGCAATTTATATAGCCATCTTATTTATATATGCTAGCCGTTTCCAGTGTCCCGTATTCCGTATTCAGTATTCCATATTCATTATTCCGTATTCCGTATTCCGTATTCCGTATTCCGTATTCCGTATTCCGTATTCCGTATCTCGTATCTCGTATCTCGTATTCCGTATTCTGTATTCCGTATCCCGTTCCCGTATCCCGTTCCCTTATCCCATTCCCGTATCCCATTCCCGTATCCCGTTCCCGTATCTCGTTTCCGTATCCCGTTCCCGTATCCCGTTCCCGTATCCCGTATCCCGTTTCCGTATACCGTTTCCGTGTACCGTTTCCGTGTACCGTTTTCGTATCCCGTTCCCGTATCCCGTTCCCGTATCCCGTTCCCGTATCCCGTTCCCGTATCCCGTTCCGGTATCCCGTTCCGGTATCCCGTTCCGGTATCCCGTTCCCGTATCCCGTTCCCGTATCCCGTTCCCGTATCCCGTTCCCGTATTCCGTTCCCGTATTCCGCTCCCGTATCATGTTCCCGTATCCCGTTCCCGTATCCCGTTCCCGTATCCCGTTCCCGTATCCCGTTCCCGTATCCCGTTCCCGTATCCCGTTCCCGTATCCCGTTCCCGTATCCCGTTCCCGTATCCCGTATCCCGTTCCCGTATCCCGTATCCCGTTCCCGTATCCCGTTCCCGTATCCCGTTCCCGTATCCCGTTCCCGTATCCCGTTCCCGTATCCCGTTCCCGTATCCCGTTCCCGTATCCCGTTCCCGTATCCCGTTCCCGTATCCCGTTCCCGTATCCTGTTCCCGTATCCCGTTCCCGTATCCCGTTCCCGTATCCCGTTCCCGTATCCCGTTCCCGTATCCCGTTCCCGTATCCCCTTCCCGTATCCCGTTCCCGTATCCCGTTCCCATATCCCGTATCCCGTTCCCGTATCCTTTTCCCATATCCAGTTCCCATATCCCGTTCCCGTATCTCGTATCCCGTTCCCGTATCCCGTATCCCGTTCCCGTATCCCGTATCCCGTATCCTGTTAACGTATCCCGATCCCGTATCCCGTTCTCTTATCCTGCTCCCGTATCCCGATCCCGTATCCCGCTCCCGTATATCGCTCCCGTATCCCGTTTCCGTATCCCGTTTCCGTATCCCGCTTCCGTATAACGTTCCCGTATAACGTTCCCGTATCTCGCTCCCGTATCCCGCTCCCGTATCCCGCTCCCGTATCTTATTCCCGTATCTAGTACACCGTTCCGATATCTCCTTACCATATCTAGTTACCGCATCTTATTCCCGTATCATGTTCCCGTATCTCGTTCCAGCATCCCTTTATCGTACCCAGTTTCCGTATCTTGTTGCCGTATTTCGTTCCCATATCTTCTTAGCGTATCTCGTTCCCGTGTCGCAGTCTCTGCCAAAACATTTTAGCGGTTTACTTGCCTGAAATATGTCAACCGGCTTCAACAAAATCTCCCCGGGAGGGAGGTGTGACGTCAGCTGGTCATGCGCTCATTGATGAATTTGACTGCGGCAGTGTCAGTGTTGGGAAAACTTAACCGATGATATTTTATTCGACGCAATTATTTCGCAACGTTAGCGTCGGTAATCGTTTACGTTTGACTTCAGCATAAGTTACCTATGAGCGATTTACATAATATTTTGGGTGGATATAGATCAGCAAGAACGGCGCTATCCGTCTGTGTAAATTTGCCGGGCAAGTTTGTCCTCGTTTTGGGTGTTACGGCGGTGTGAAGCATTAATTGGTCCGAAAATATTGCATTTCAACTTCAACTCCAAAATATTAGTCACACAGCTTTGAGTAACACATATAATTTGAAGACGGTGGCTGCGCCTGCAAAATGGTGCCCGGTTCAGCCTTCTACGTCGAACGGTTTCCGAGCACCAATTTAAATCCTGAATATGCCAATTTTTTCATGAAAGGGGTCACAACTTTGCACGTGGCACGCGCATCGCTCTGGACGACATCCTATACGCAAGGTCAATCGATTATCTGTCACATAGTGTTGCTCGCATGTCGCTGCGACACTCGGTTGCCGAGTAAGCGGCCGGGGAACCGGGCGAAACTTGCCCATTTTTCGCGATTTCACAATGTCGCGTTTCCCATGTTAAACGAATGGCGCACGCGCGCACGCGCCGACGCCGCACCTTTGTTTTTTTAAAGCTGAAAATTGAATACGACCTGTTGAATCACGGGACCCAAAAGTGCTGAAGAAATCACCTTCATAACTAATCAGACAGCTGCACAGGAACCGATTTAGGGCGTCACTCCGGCGGCGGCGGGTCATCTTTTAGGATTTATAATATAGAGACTAGATGGCCTTTATTGCGCGATGCGCAATTTATATAGCCAGCTTATTTATATATGCTAGCCGTTTCCAGTGTCCCGTATTCCGTATTCAGTATTCCATATTCATTATTCCGTATTCCGTATTCCGTATTCCGTATTCCGTATTCCGTATTCCGTATTCCGTATTCCGTATTCCGTATTCCGTATCTCGTATCTCGTATCTCGTATTCCGTATTCTGTATTCCGTATCCCGTTCCCGTATCCCATTCCCGTATCCCATTCCCGTATCCCGTTCCCGTATCTCGTTTCCGTATCCCGTTCCCGTATCCCGTTCCCGTATCCCGTATCCCGTTTCCGTATACCGTTTCCGTGTACCGTTTCCGTGTACCGTTTTCGTATCCCGTTCCCGTATCCCGTTCCCGTATCCCGTTCCCGTATCCCGTTCCCGTATCCCGTTCCGGTATCCCGTTCCGGTATCCCGTTCCGGTATCCCGTTCCCGTATCCCGTTCCCGTATCCCGTTCCCGTATCCCGTTCCCGTATTCCGTTCCCGTATTCCGCTCCCGTATCATGTTCCCGTATCCCGTTCCCGTATCCCGTTCCCGTATCCCGTTCCCGTATCCCGTTCCCGTATCCCGTTCCCGTATCCCGTTCCCGTATCCCGTTCCCGTATCCCGTTCCCGTATCCCGTATCCCGTTCCCGTATCCCGTATCCCGTTCCCGTATCCCGTTCCCGTATCCCGTTCCCGTATCCCGTTCCCGTATCCCGTTCCCGTATCCCGTTCCCGTATCCCGTTCCCGTATCCCGTTCCCGTATCCTGTTCCCGTATCCCGTTCCCGTATCCCGTTCCCGTATCCCGTTCCCGTATCCCGTTCCCGTATCCCGTTCCCGTATCCCCTTCCCGTATCCCGTTCCCGTATCCCGTTCCCATATCCCCTATCCCGTTCCCGTATCCTTTTCCCATATCCAGTTCCCATATCCCGTTCCCGTATCTCGTATCCCGTTCCCGTATCCCGTATCCCGTTCCCGTATCCCGTATCCCGTATCCTGTTAACGTATCCCGATCCCGTATCCCGTTCTCTTATCCTGCTCCCGTATCCCGATCCCGTATCCCGCTCCCGTATATCGCTCCCGTATCCCGTTTCCGTATCCCGTTTCCGTATCCCGCTTCCGTATAACGTTCCCGTATAACGTTCCCGTATCTCGCTCCCGTATCCCGCTCCCGTATCCCGCTCCCGTATCTTATTCCCGTATCTAGTACACCGTTCCGATATCTCCTTACCATATCTAGTTACCGCATCTTATTCCCGTATCATGTTCCCGTATCTCGTTCCAGCATCCCTTTATCGTACCCAGTTTCCGTATCTTGTTGCCGTATTTCGTTCCCATATCTTCTTAGCGTATCTCGTTCCCGTGTCGCAGTCTCTGCCAAAACATTTTAGCGGTTTACTTGCCTGAAATATGTCAACCGGCTTCAACAAAATCTCCCCGGGAGGGAGGTGTGACGTCAGCTGGTCATGCGCTCATTGATGAATTTGACTGCGGCAGTGTCAGTGTTGGGAAAACTTAACCGATGATATTTTATTCGACGCAATTATTTCGCAACGTTAGCGTCGGTAATCGTTTACGTTTGACTTCAGCATAAGTTACCTATGAGCGATTTACATAATATTTTGGGTGGATATAGATCAGCAAGAACGGCGCTATCCGTCTGTGTAAATTTGCCGGGCAAGTTTGTCCTCGTTTTGGGTGTTACGGCGGTGTGAAGCATTAATTGGTCCGAAAATATTGCATTTCAACTTCAACTCCAAAATATTAGCCACACAGCTTTGAGTAACACATATAATTTGAAGACGGTGGCTGCGCCTGCAAAATGGTGCCCGGTTCAGCCTTCTACGTCGAACGGTTTCCGAGCACCAATTTAAATCCTGAATATGCCAATTTTTCATGAAAGGGGTCACAACTTTGCACGTGGCACGCGCATCGCTCTGGACGACATCCTATACGCAAGGTCAATCGATTATCTATCACATAGTGTTGCTCGCATATCGCTGCGACACTCGGTTGCCGAGTAAGCGGCCGGGGAACCGGGCGAAACTTGCCCATTTTTCGCGATTTCACAATGTCGCGTTTCCCATGTTAAACGAATGGCGCACGCGCGCACGCGCCGACGCCGCACCTTTGTTTTTTTAAGCTGAAAATTGAATACGACCTGTTGAATCACGGGACCCAAAAGTGCTGAAAAAAATCACCTTCATAACTAATCAGACGGCTGCAAAGGAACCGATTTAGGGCGTCACTCCGGCGGCGGCGGGTCATCTTTTAGGATTTATAATATAGAGACTAGATGGCCTTTATTGCGCGATGCGCAATTTATATAGCCATCTTATTTATATATGCTAGCCGTTTCCAGTGTCCCGTATTCCGTATTCAGTATTCCATATTCATTATTCCGTATTCCGTATTCCGTATTCCGTATTCCGTATTCCGTATTCCGTATTCCGTATCTCGTATCTCGTATCTCGTATTCCGTATTCTGTATTCCGTATCCCGTTCCCGTATCCCGTTCCCTTATCCCATTCCCGTATCCCATTCCCGTATCCCGTTCCCGTATCTCGTTTCCGTATCCCGTTCCCGTATCCCGTTCCCGTATCCCGTATCCCGTTTCCGTATACCGTTTCCGTGTACCGTTTCCGTGTACCGTTTTCGTATCCCGTTCCCGTATCCCGTTCCCGTATCCCGTTCCCGTATCCCGTTCCCGTATCCCGTTCCGGTATCCCGTTCCGGTATCCCGTTCCGGTATCCCGTTCCCGTATCCCGTTCCCGTATCCCGTTCCCGTATCCCGTTCCCGTATTCCGTTCCCGTATTCCGCTCCCGTATCATGTTCCCGTATCCCGTTCCCGTATCCCGTTCCCGTATCCCGTTCCCGTATCCCGTTCCCGTATCCCGTTCCCGTATCCCGTTCCCGTATCCCGTTCCCGTATCCCGTTCCCGTATCCCGTATCCCGTTCCCGTATCCCGTATCCCGTTCCCGTATCCCGTTCCCGTATCCCGTTCCCGTATCCCGTTCCCGTATCCCGTTCCCGTATCCCGTTCCCGTATCCCGTTCCCGTATCCCGTTCCCGTATCCCGTTCCCGTATCCTGTTCCCGTATCCCGTTCCCGTATCCCGTTCCCGTATCCCGTTCCCGTATCCCGTTCCCGTATCCCGTTCCCGTATCCCCTTCCCGTATCCCGTTCCCGTATCCCGTTCCCATATCCCGTATCCCGTTCCCGTATCCTTTTCCCATATCCAGTTCCCATATCCCGTTCCCGTATCTCGTATCCCGTTCCCGTATCCCGTATCCCGTTCCCGTATCCCGTATCCCGTATCCTGTTAACGTATCCCGATCCCGTATCCCGTTCTCTTATCCTGCTCCCGTATCCCGATCCCGTATCCCGCTCCCGTATATCGCTCCCGTATCCCGTTTCCGTATCCCGTTTCCGTATCCCGCTTCCGTATAACGTTCCCGTATAACGTTCCCGTATCTCGCTCCCGTATCCCGCTCCCGTATCCCGCTCCCGTATCTTATTCCCGTATCTAGTACACCGTTCCGATATCTCCTTACCATATCTAGTTACCGCATCTTATTCCCGTATCATGTTCCCGTATCTCGTTCCAGCATCCCTTTATCGTACCCAGTTTCCGTATCTTGTTGCCGTATTTCGTTCCCATATCTTCTTAGCGTATCTCGTTCCCGTGTCGCAGTCTCTGCCAAAACATTTTAGCGGTTTACTTGCCTGAAATATGTCAACCGGCTTCAACAAAATCTCCCCGGGAGGGAGGTGTGACGTCAGCTGGTCATGCGCTCATTGATGAATTTGACTGCGGCAGTGTCAGTGTTGGGAAAACTTAACCGATGATATTTTATTCGACGCAATTATTTCGCAACGTTAGCGTCGGTAATCGTTTACGTTTGACTTCAGCATAAGTTACCTATGAGCGATTTACATAATATTTTGGGTGGATATAGATCAGCAAGAACGGCGCTATCCGTCTGTGTAAATTTGCCGGGCAAGTTTGTCCTCGTTTTGGGTGTTACGGCGGTGTGAAGCATTAATTGGTCCGAAAATATTGCATTTCAACTTCAACTCCAAAATATTAGTCACACAGCTTTGAGTAACACATATAATTTGAAGACGGTGGCTGCGCCTGCAAAATGGTGCCCGGTTCAGCCTTCTACGTCCAACGGTTTCCGAGCACCAATTTAAATCCTGAATATGCCAATTTTTTCATGAAAGGGGTCACAACTTTGCACGTGGCACGCGCATCGCTCTGGACGACATCCTATACGCAAGGTCAATCGATTATCTGTCACATAGTGTTGCTCGCATGTCGCTGCGACACTCGGTTGCCGAGTAAGCGGCCGGGGAACCGGGCGAAACTTGCCCATTTTTCGCGATTTCACAATGTCGCGTTTCCCATGTTAAACGAATGGCGCACGCGCGCACACGCCGACGCCGCACCTTTGTTTTTTTAAAGCTGAAAATTGAATACGACCTGTTGAATCACGGGACCCAAAAGTGCTGAAGAAATCACCTTCATAACTAATCAGACAGCTGCACAGGAACCGATTTAGGGCGTCACTCCGGCGGCGGCGGGTCATCTTTTAGGATTTATAATATAGAGACTAGATGGCCTTTATTGCGCGATGCGCAATTTATATAGCCAGCTTATTTATATATGCTAGCCGTTTCCAGTGTCCCGTATTCCGTATTCAGTATTCCATATTCATTATTCCGTATTCCGTATTCCGTATTCCGTATTCCGTATTCCGTATTCCGTATTCCGTATTCCGTATTCCGTATTCCGTATCTCGTATCTCGTATCTCGTATTCCGTATTCTGTATTCCGTATCCCGTTCCCGTATCCCATTCCCGTATCCCATTCCCGTATCCCGTTCCCGTATCTCGTTTCCGTATCCCGTTCCCGTATCCCGTTCCCGTATCCCGTATCCCGTTTCCGTATACCGTTTCCGTGTACCGTTTCCGTGTACCGTTTTCGTATCCCGTTCCCGTATCCCGTTCCCGTATCCCGTTCCCGTATCCCGTTCCCGTATCCCGTTCCGGTATCCCGTTCCGGTATCCCGTTCCGGTATCCCGTTCCCGTATCCCGTTCCCGTATCCCGTTCCCGTATCCCGTTCCCGTATTCCGTTCCCGTATTCCGCTCCCGTATCATGTTCCCGTATCCCGTTCCCGTATCCCGTTCCCGTATCCCGTTCCCGTATCCCGTTCCCGTATCCCGTTCCCGTATCCCGTTCCCGTATCCCGTTCCCGTATCCCGTATCCCGTTCCCGTATCCCGTATCCCGTTCCCGTATCCCGTTCCCGTATCCCGTTCCCGTATCCCGTTCCCGTATCCCGTTCCCGTATCCCGTTCCCGTATCCCGTTCCCGTATCCCGTTCCCGTATCCTGTTCCCGTATCCCGTTCCCGTATCCCGTTCCCGTATCCCGTTCCCGTATCCCGTTCCCGTATCCCGTTCCCGTATCCCCTTCCCGTATCCCGTTCCCGTATCCCGTTCCCATATCCCGTATCCCGTTCCCGTATCCTTTTCCCATATCCAGTTCCCATATCCCGTTCCCGTATCTCGTATCCCGTTCCCGTATCCCGTATCCCGTTCCCGTATCCCGTATCCCGTATCCTGTTAACGTATCCCGATCCCGTATCCCGTTCTCTTATCCTGCTCCCGTATCCCGATCCCGTATCCCGCTCCCGTATATCGCTCCCGTATCCCGTTTCCGTATCCCGTTTCCGTATCCCGCTTCCGTATAACGTTCCCGTATAACGTTCCCGTATCTCGCTCCCGTATCCCGCTCCCGTATCCCGCTCCCGTATCTTATTCCCGTATCTAGTACACCGTTCCGATATCTCCTTACCATATCTAGTTACCGCATCTTATTCCCGTATCATGTTCCCGTATCTCGTTCCAGCATCCCTTTATCGTACCCAGTTTCCGTATCTTGTTGCCGTATTTCGTTCCCATATCTTCTTAGCGTATCTCGTTCCCGTGTCGCAGTCTCTGCCAAAACATTTTAGCGGTTTACTTGCCTGAAATATGTCAACCGGCTTCAACAAAATCTCCCCGGGAGGGAGGTGTGACGTCAGCTGGTCATGCGCTCATTGATGAATTTGACTGCGGCAGTGTCAGTGTTGGGAAAACTTAACCGATGATATTTTATTCGACGCAATTATTTCGCAACGTTAGCGTCGGTAATCGTTTACGTTTGACTTCAGCATAAGTTACCTATGAGCGATTTACATAATATTTTGGGTGGATATAGATCAGCAAGAACGGCGCTATCCGTCTGTGTAAATTTGCCGGGCAAGTTTGTCCTCGTTTTGGGTGTTACGGCGGTGTGAAGCATTAATTGGTCCGAAAATATTGCATTTCAACTTCAACTCCAAAATATTAGTCACACAGCTTTGAGTAACACATATAATTTGAAGACGGTGGCTGCGCCTGCAAAATGGTGCCCGGTTCAGCCTTCTACGTCGAACGGTTTCCGAGCACCAATTTAAATCCTGAATATGCCAATTTTTTCATGAAAGGGGTCACAACTTTGCACGTGGCACGCGCATCGCTCTGGACGACATCCTATACGCAAGGTCAATCGATTATCTGTCACATAGTGTTGCTCGCATGTCGCTGCGACACTCGGTTGCCGAGTAAGCGGCCGGGGAACCGGGCGAAACTTGCCCATTTTTCGCGATTTCACAATGTCGCGTTTCCCATGTTAAACGAATGGCGCACGCGCGCACGCGCCGACGCCGCACCTTTGTTTTTTTAAAGCTGAAAATTGAATACGACCTGTTGAATCACGGGACCCAAAAGTGCTGAAGAAATCACCTTCATAACTAATCAGACAGCTGCACAGGAACCGATTTAGGGCGTCACTCCGGCGGCGGCGGGTCATCTTTTAGGATTTATAATATAGAGACTAGATGGCCTTTATTGCGCGATGCGCAATTTATATAGCCAGCTTATTTATATATGCTAGCCGTTTCCAGTGTCCCGTATTCCGTATTCAGTATTCCATATTCATTATTCCGTATTCCGTATTCCGTATTCCGTATTCCGTATTCCGTATTCCGTATTCCGTATTCCGTATTCCGTATCTCGTATCTCGTATCTCGTATTCCGTATTCTGTATTCCGTATCCCGTTCCCGTATCCCGTTCCCTTATCCCATTCCCGTATCCCATTCCCGTATCCCGTTCCCGTATCTCGTTTCCGTATCCCGTTCCCGTATCCCGTTCCCGTATCCCGTATCCCGTTTCCGCATACCGTTTCCGTGTACCGTTTCCGTGTACCGTTTTCGTATCCCGTTCCCGTATCCCGTTCCCGTATCCCGTTCCCGTATCCCGTTCCCGTATCCCGTTCCCGTATCCCGTTCCGGTATCCCGTTCCGGTATCCCGTTCCCGTATCCCGTTCCCGTATCCCGTTCCCGTATCCCGTTCCCGTATTCCGTTCCCGTATTCCGCTCCCGTATCATGTTCCCGTATCCCGTTCCCGTATCCCGTTCCCGTATCCCGTTCCCGTATCCCGTTCCCGTATCCCGTTCCCGTATCCCGTTCCCGTATCCCGTTCCCGTATCCCGTATCCCGTTCCCGTATCCCGTATCCCGTATCCCGTATCCCGTTCCCGTATCCCGTTCCCGTATCCCGTTCCCGTATCCCGTTCCCGTATCCCGTTCCCGTATCCCGTTCCCGTATCCCGTTCCCGTATCCCGTTCCCGTATCCCGTTCCCGTATCCTGTTCCCGTATCCCGCTCCCGTATCCCGCTCCCGTATCCCGTTCCCGTATCCCGTTCCCGTATCCCGTTCCCGTATCTCGTTCCCGTATCCCGTTCCCGTATCCCGTTCCCGTATCCCGTATATCGTTCCCGTATCCCGTATATCGTTCCCGTATCCCGTATCCCGTATCCCGTATCCCGTATCCCGTTCCCGTATCCCTTTCCCGTATCCCTTTCCCGTATCCCTTTCCCGTATCCCGTTCCCGTATCCCGTTCCCGTATCCCGTATCCCGTATCCCGTATGGCGCTCCCGTATCTTATTCCCGTATCTAGTACACCGTTCCGATATCTCCTTACCATATCTAGTTACCGCATCTTATTCCCGTATCATGTTCCCGTATCTCGTTCCAGCATCCCTTTATCGTACCCAGTTTCCGTATCTTGTTGCCGTATTTCGTTCCCATATCTTCTTACCGTATCTCGTTCCCGTGTCGCAGTCTCTGCCAAAACATTTTAGCGGTTTACTTGCCTGAAATATGTCAACCGGCTTCAACAAAATCTCCCCGGGAGGGAGGTGCGACGTCAGCTGATCATGCGCTCATTGATGAATTTGACTGCGGCAGTGTCAGTGTTGGGAAAACTTAACCGATGATATTTTATTCGACGCAATTATTTCGCAACGTTAGCGTCGGTAATCGTTTACGTTTGACTTCAGCATAAGTTACCTATGAGCGATTTACATAATATTTTGGGTGGATATAGATCAGCAAGAACGGCGCTATCCGTCTGTGTAAATTTGCCGGGCAAGTTTGTCCTCGTTTTGGGTGCTACGGCGGTGTGAAGCATTAATTGGTCCGAAAATATTGCATTTCAACTTCAACTCCAAAATACTAGTCACACAGCTTTGAGTAACACATATAATTTGAAGACGGTCGCTGCGCCTGCAAAATGGTGCCCGGTTCAGCCTTCTACGTCGAACGGTTTCCGAGCACCAATTTAAATCCTGAATATGCCAATTTTTTCATGAAAGGGGTCACAACTTTGCACGTGGCACGCGCATCGCTCTGGACGACATCCCATACGCAAGGTCAATCGATTATCTGTCACATAGTGTTGCTCGCATATCGCTGCGACACTCGGTTGCCGAGTAAGCGGCCGGGGAACCGGGCGAAACTTGCCCATTTTTCGCGATTTCACAATGTCGCGTTTCCCATGTTAAACGAATGGCGCACGCGCGCACGCGCCGACGCCGCACCTTTGTTTTTTTAAAGCTGAAAATTGAATACGACCTGTTGAATCACGGGACCCAAAAGTGCTGAAGAAATCACCTTCATAACTAATCAGACGGCTGCACAGGAACCGATTTAGGGCGTCACTCCCGGCGGCGGCGGGTCATCTTTTAGGATTTATAATATAGAGATAGAGACTAGATGGCCTTTATTGCGCGATGCGCAATTTATATAGCCAGCTTATTTATATATGCTAGCCGTTTCCAGTGTCCCGTATTCCGTATTCAGTATTCCATATTCATTATTCCGTATTCCGTATTCCGTATTCCGTATTCCGTATTCCGTATTCCGTATCTCGTATCTCGTATCTCGTATTCCGTATTCTGTATTCCGTAACCCGTTCCCGTATCCCGTTCCCTTATCCCATTCCCGTATCCCATACCCCTATCCCGTTCCCGTATCTCGTTCCCGTATCCCGTTCCCGTATCCCGTTCCCGTATCCCGTTCCCGTATCCCGTATCCCGTTTCCGTATACCGTTTCCGTGTACCGTTTCCGTGTACCGTTTCTGTATACCGTTTTCGTATCCCGTTCCCGTATCCCGTTCCCGTATCCCGTTCCCGTATCCCGTTCCCGTATCCCGTTCCCGTATCCCGTTCCCGCATCCCGTTCCCGTATCCCGTTCCCGTATCCCGTTCCCGTATCCCGTTCCCGTATCCCGTTCCCGTATTCCGCTCCCGTATCATGTTCCCGTATCCTGTTCCCGTATCCCGTTCCCGTATCCCGTTCCCGTATCCCGTTCCCGTATCCCGTTCCCGTATCCCGTTCCCGTATCCCGTTCCCGTATCCCGTTCCCGTATCCCGTTCCCGTATCCCGTTCCCTTATCCCGTTCCCATATCCCGTTCCCGTATCCCGTTCCCGTATCCCGTTCCCGTATCCCGTTCCCGTATCCCGTTCCCGTATCCCGTTCCCGTATCCCGTTCCCGTATCCCGTTCCCGTATCCCGTTCTCGTATCCCGTTCCCGTATCCCGTTCCCGTATCCCGTTCCCGTATCCCGTTCCCGTATCCCGTTCCCGTATCATGTTCCCGTATCCCGTTCCCGTATCCCGTTCACGTATCCCGTTCCCGTATCCCATATATCGTTCCCGTATCCCGTATCCCGTATCCCGTTCCCGTATCCCTTTCCCGTATCCCTTTCCCGTATCACGTTCCCGTATCCCGTTCCCGTATCCCGTTCCCGTATCCCGTATCCCGTATGGCGCTCCCGCTCCAGTTCCCGTTCCCGTTCCCGTTCCCGTATCCCGTATCCCATTTCCGTATCACGTTACCCTATCCCGTTCCCGTATCCCATTCTCGTATCACGTTCTCGTATCCCGTTCCCGTATCCTGTTCCCGTATGCCGTTCCCGTATCCCGTTCCCGTATCCCGTTCCTGTATCCCGTTCCCTATCCCGTATCCCGTTCCCGTATCCCATTCCCGTATCCGGTATCCCGTATCCGGTATCCCGTATCCCGTTCCCGTTCTCGTATCCCGTTCCCGTATCCCGTTCCCGTATCCCGTTCCCGTATCCCGTTCCCGTATCCCGTTCCCATATCCCGTTCCCGTATCCCGTTCCCGTATCCCGTTCCCGTATCCCGTTCCCGTATCCCGTTCCCGTATCCCCTTCCCGTATCCCGTTCCCGTATCCCGTTCCCATATCCCGTATCCCGTTCCCGTATCCTTTTCCCATATCCAGTTCCCATATCCCGTTCCCGTATCTCGTATCCCGTTCCCGTATCCCGTATCCCGTTCCCGTATCCCGTATCCCGTATCCCGTATCCTGTTAACGTATCCCGATCCCGTATCCCGTTCTCTTATCCTGCTCCCGTATCCCGATCCCGTATCCCGCTCCCGTATATCGCTCCCGTATCCCGTTTCCGTATCCCGTTTCCGTATCCCGCTTCCGTATCCCGCTTCCGTATAACGTTCCCGTATAACGTTCCCGTATCTCGCTCCCGTATCCCGCTCCCGTATCCCGCTCCCGTATCTTATTCCCGTATCTAGTACACCGTTCCGATATCTCCTTACCATATCTAGTTACCGCATCTTATTCCCGTATCATGTTCCCGTATCTCGTTCCAGCATCCCTTTATCGTACCCAGTTTCCGTATCTTGTTGCCGTATTTCGTTCCCATATCTTCTTAGCGTATCTCGTTCCCGTGTCGCAGTCTCTGCCAAAACATTTTAGCGGTTTACTTGCCTGAAATATGTCAACCGGCTTCAACAAAATCTCCCCGGGAGGGAGGTGTGACGTCAGCTGGTCATGCGCTCATTGATGAATTTGACTGCGGCAGTGTCAGTGTTGGGAAAACTTAACCGATGATATTTTATTCGACGCAATTATTTCGCAACGTTAGCGTCGGTAATCGTTTACGTTTGACTTCAGCATAAGTTACCTATGAGCGATTTACATAATATTTTGGGTGGATATAGATCAGCAAGAACGGCGCTATCCGTCTGTGTAAATTTGCCGGGCAAGTTTGTCCTCGTTTTGGGTGTTACGGCGGTGTGAAGCATTAATTGGTCCGAAAATATTGCATTTCAACTTCAACTCCAAAATATTAGTCACACAGCTTTGAGTAACACATATAATTTGAAGACGGTGGCTGCGCCTGCAAAATGGTGCCCGGTTCAGCCTTCTACGTCGAACGGTTTCCGAGCACCAATTTAAATCCTGAATATGCCAATTTTTCATGAAAGGGGTCACAACTTTGCACGTGGCACGCGCATCGTTCTGGACGACATCCTATACGCAAGGTCAATCGATTATCTATCACATAGTGTTGCTCGCATATCGCTGCGACACTCGGTTGCCGAGTAAGCGGCCGGGGAACCGGGCGAAACTTGCCCATTTTTCGCGATTTCACAATGTCGCGTTTCCCATGTTAAACGAATGGCGCACGCGCGCACGCGCCGACGCCGCACCTTTGTTTTTTTAAGCTGAAAATTGAATACGACCTGTTGAATCACGGGACCCAAAAGTGCTGAAAAAAATCACCTTCATAACTAATCAGACGGCTGCAAAGGAACCGATTTAGGGCGTCACTCCGGCGGCGGCGGGTCATCTTTTAGGATTTATAATATAGAGACTAGATGGCCTTTATTGCGCGATGCGCAATTTATATAGCCATCTTATTTATATATGCTAGCCGTTTCCAGTGTCCCGTATTCCGTATTCAGTATTCCATATTCATTATTCCGTATTCCGTATTCCGTATTCCGTATTCCGTATTCCGTATTCCGTATTCCGTATCTCGTATCTCGTATCTCGTATTCCGTATTCTGTATTCCGTATCCCGTTCCCGTATCCCGTTCCCTTATCCCATTCCCGTATCCCATTCCCGTATCCCGTTCCCGTATCTCGTTTCCGTATCCCGTTCCCGTATCCCGTTCCCGTATCCCGTATCCCGTTTCCGTATACCGTTTCCGTGTACCGTTTCCGTGTACCGTTTTCGTATCCCGTTCCCGTATCCCGTTCCCGTATCCCGTTCCCGTATCCCGTTCCCGTATCCCGTTCCGGTATCCCGTTCCGGTATCCCGTTCCGGTATCCCGTTCCCGTATCCCGTTCCCGTATCCCGTTCCCGTATCCCGTTCCCGTATTCCGTTCCCGTATTCCGCTCCCGTATCATGTTCCCGTATCCCGTTCCCGTATCCCGTTCCCGTATCCCGTTCCCGTATCCCGTTCCCGTATCCCGTTCCCGTATCCCGTTCCCGTATCCCGTTCCCGTATCCCGTTCCCGTATCCCGTATCCCGTTCCCGTATCCCGTATCCCGTTCCCGTATCCCGTTCCCGTATCCCGTTCCCGTATCCCGTTCCCGTATCCCGTTCCCGTATCCCGTTCCCGTATCCCGTTCCCGTATCCCGTTCCCGTATCCCGTTCCCGTATCCCGTTCCCGTATCCCGTTCCCGTATCCTGTTCCCGTATCCCGTTCCCGTATCCCGTTCCCGTATCCCGTTCCCGTATCCCGTTCCCGTATCCCGTTCCCGTATCCCCTTCCCGTATCCCGTTCCCGTATCCCGTTCCCATATCCCGTATCCCGTTCCCGTATCCTTTTCCCATATCCAGTTCCCATATCCCGTTCCCGTATCTCGTATCCCGTTCCCGTATCCCGTATCCCGTTCCCGTATCCCGTATCCCGTATCCTGTTAACGTATCCCGATCCCGTATCCCGTTCTCTTATCCTGCTCCCGTATCCCGATCCCGTATCCCGCTCCCGTATATCGCTCCCGTATCCCGTTTCCGTATCCCGTTTCCGTATCCCGCTTCCGTATAACGTTCCCGTATAACGTTCCCGTATCTCGCTCCCGTATCCCGCTCCCGTATCCCGCTCCCGTATCTTATTCCCGTATCTAGTACACCGTTCCGATATCTCCTTACCATATCTAGTTACCGCATCTTATTCCCGTATCATGTTCCCGTATCTCGTTCCAGCATCCCTTTATCGTACCCAGTTTCCGTATCTTGTTGCCGTATTTCGTTCCCATATCTTCTTAGCGTATCTCGTTCCCGTGTCGCAGTCTCTGCCAAAACATTTTAGCGGTTTACTTGCCTGAAATATGTCAACCGGCTTCAACAAAATCTCCCCGGGAGGGAGGTGTGACGTCAGCTGGTCATGCGCTCATTGATGAATTTGACTGCGGCAGTGTCAGTGTTGGGAAAACTTAACCGATGATATTTTATTCGACGCAATTATTTCGCAACGTTAGCGTCGGTAATCGTTTACGTTTGACTTCAGCATAAGTTACCTATGAGCGATTTACATAATATTTTGGGTGGATATAGATCAGCAAGAACGGCGCTATCCGTCTGTGTAAATTTGCCGGGCAAGTTTGTCCTCGTTTTGGGTGTTACGGCGGTGTGAAGCATTAATTGGTCCGAAAATATTGCATTTCAACTTCAACTCCAAAATATTAGTCACACAGCTTTGAGTAACACATATAATTTGAAGACGGTGGCTGCGCCTGCAAAATGGTGCCCGGTTCAGCCTTCTACGTCGAACGGTTTCCGAGCACCAATTTAAATCCTGAATATGCCAATTTTTCATGAAAGGGGTCACAACTTTGCACGTGGCACGCGCATCGCTCTGGACGACATCCTATACGCAAGGTCAATCGATTATCTATCACATAGTGTTGCTCGCATATCGCTGCGACACTCGGTTGCCGAGTAAGCGGCCGGGGAACCGGGCGAAACTTGCCCATTTTTCGCGATTTCACAATGTCGCGTTTCCCATGTTAAACGAATGGCGCACGCGCGCACGCGCCGACGCCGCACCTTTGTTTTTTTAAGCTGAAAATTGAATACGACCTGTTGAATCACGGGACCCAAAAGTGCTGAAAAAAATCACCTTCATAACTAATCAGACGGCTGCAAAGGAACCGATTTAGGGCGTCACTCCGGCGGCGGCGGGTCATCTTTTAGGATTTATAATATAGAGACTAGATGGCCTTTATTGCGCGATGCGCAATTTATATAGCCATCTTATTTATATATGCTAGCCGTTTCCAGTGTCCCGTATTCCGTATTCAGTATTCCATATTCATTATTCCGTATTCCGTATTCCGTATTCCGTATTCCGTATTCCGTATTCCGTATTCCGTATTCCGTATCTCGTATCTCGTATCTCGTATTCCGTATTCTGTATTCCGTATCCCGTTCCCGTATCCCGTTCCCTTATCCCATTCCCGTATCCCATTCCCGTATCCCGTTCCCGTATCTCGTTTCCGTATCCCGTTCCCGTATCCCGTTCCCGTATCCCGTATCCCGTTTCCGTATACCGTTTCCGTGTACCGTTTCCGTGTACCGTTTTCGTATCCCGTTCCCGTATCCCGTTCCCGTATCCCGTTCCCGTATCCCGTTCCCGTATCCCGTTCCGGTATCCCGTTCCGGTATCCCGTTCCGGTATCCCGTTCCCGTATCCCGTTCCCGTATCCCGTTCCCGTATCCCGTTCCCGTATTCCGTTCCCGTATTCCGCTCCCGTATCATGTTCCCGTATCCCGTTCCCGTATCCCGTTCCCGTATCCCGTTCCCGTATCCCGTTCCCGTATCCCGTTCCCGTATCCCGTTCCCGTATCCCGTTCCCGTATCCCGTTCCCGTATCCCGTTCCCGTATCCCGTTCCCGTATCCCGTTCCCGTATCCCGTATCCCGTTCCCGTATCCCGTATCCCGTTCCCGTATCCCGTTCCCGTATCCCGTTCCCGTATCCCGTTCCCGTATCCCGTTCCCGTATCCCGTTCCCGTATCCCGTTCCCGTATCCCGTTCCCGTATCCCGTTCCCGTATCCCGTTCCCGTATCCCGTTCCCGTATCCCGTTCCCGTATCCCGTTCCCGTATCCTGTTCCCGTATCCCGTTCCCGTATCCCGTTCCCGTATCCCGTTCCCGTATCCCGTTCCCGTATCCCGTTCCCGTATCCCGTATATCGTTCCCGTATCCCGTATATCGTTCCCGTATCCCGTATCCCGTATCCCGTATCCCGTTCCCGTATCCCTTTCCCGTATCCCTTTCCCGTATCTCGTTCCCGTATCCCGTTCCCGTATCCCGTTCCCGTATCCCGTATCCCGTATGGCGCTCCCGCTCCAGTTCCCGTTCCCGTTCCCGTTCCCGTATCCCGTATCCCATTTCCGTATCACGTTACCCTATCCCGTTCCCGTATCCCATTCTCGTATCACGTTCTCGTATCCCTTTCCCGTATCCTGTTCCCGTACGCCGTTCCCGTATCCCATTCCCGTATCCCGTTCCTGTATCCCGTTCCCTATCCCGTATCCCGTTCCCGTATCCCATTCCCGTATCCGGTATCCCGTATCCCGTTCCCGTTCTCGTATCCCGTTCCCGTATCCCTTTCCCGTATCCCGTTCCCGTATCCCGTTCCCGTATCCCGTTCCCGTATCCCGTTCCCGTATCCCGTTCCCATATCCCGTTCCCGTATCCCGTTCCCGTATCCCGCTCCCGTATCCCGTTCCCGTATCCCGTTCCCGTATCCCGTTCCCGTATCCCGTTCCCGTATCCCCTTCCCGTATCCCGTTCCCGTATCCCGTTCCCATATCCCGTATCCCGTTCCCGTATCCTTTTCCCATATCCAGTTCCCATATCCCGTTCCCGTATCTCGTATCCCGTTCCCGTATCCCGTATCCCGTTCCCGTATCCCGTATCCCGTATCCTGTTAACGTATCCCGATCCCGTATCCCGTTCTCTTATCCCGCTCCCGTATCCCGCTCCCGTATCCCGCTCCCGTATATCGCTCCCGTATCCCGTTTCCGTATCCCGTTTCCGTATCCCGCTTCCGTATAACGTTCCCGTATAACGTTCCCGTATCTCGCTCCCGTATCCCGCTCCCGTATCCCGCTCCCGTATCTTATTCCCGTATCTAGTACACCGTTCCGATATCTCCTTACCATATCTAGTTACCGCATCTTATTCCCGTATTATGTTCCCGTATCTCGTTCCAGCATCCCTTTATCGTACCCAGTTTCCGTATCTTGTTGCCGTATTTCGTTCCCATATCTTCTTACCGTATCTCGTTCCCGTGTCGCAGTCTCTGCCAAAACATTTTAGCGGTTTACTTGCCTGAAATATGTCAACCGGCTTCAACAAAATCTCCCCGGGAGGGAGGTGCGACGTCAGCTGGTCATGCGCTCATTGATGAATTTGACTGCGGCAGTGTCAGTGTTGGGAAAACTTAAAGGGAAATAATGACCTTTTGATTTTGTTAGCAACAATTTCTTAGGCTACCGTTATGTTTTTAAAGTTATTTAATTAAATTTAAGAATTAAATAAAATTATTCCCAAATTCAAAGTTGTAAGTTTGGAAAAAATACAAAACAAGTACCTTGTGTACTTCATGAAGGTCATTGACAAATTCGTCCTTCCCTACCATTGTTAACATCGAGTGCGGCATTTGTGGAGGCTCTGTGACATTTCCGATCAAACTGAGCGCTGCTCGGACACCATCTAGTAGCGCTTTCGTTCTCCATGGCAACCGGGCGTCAGCCAATCAAAAGCCAGAAAGGGAATACATTCTGGCTTTTCATTGGCTCACGCCTGGTTGCCATGGAGAACAAAAGCGCTACTAGCGTGCGTTCGAGCAGCACTCTGATCCGTGAAGCAATCCGTGAAGCATCCGTGATGCATGACTGACTATCAGTATAAGTCATGAATAACAACAACATGCAAACTATACCAACTCGAATAAAATAAGAGCGGAATGAATTGAACCCCAGGCAAGCTAGTATTCGCAAAGCACTCGGCACTGCGCCACAATAGCAAAAGGTGAGGGAAATGCATATTGGATACAATATTATTACGTCACAAGTTTCTGAAGTGTCAACTACTATGAAATACAGTGATAAAATACCTTTAATAATGATTAACAAGAAAATTCAAACTTAAAAACAATAATTTGAATAAGTCTTTAATTAGCTTTCAACTCGAAATCAGATATATTTTGCAATGCTACACAAGAATGGCACCAGTGACGTCATTAACAAAGCCTGCTACGGGACTTGGGTATACTAATCAGGAACAACTCGCTAAGTGCGCCGAAATGGTTAAGTGCGCCGAGAAGCATGACAATGACTTTGTAAACAAATCGCCGACGCTAAATAGGTCGCCGTCGATGTGCATCGATGAGCTTCTGATTTAATTGCCAGTTTTGTGTTATTGTTCGTTAGTTTTTTTGGGAAAAATTATTATTTTTCATGATAAAATAAAGCATAGTGTTATATACAGCCACAGACAAACTATACACAACTCCTAATGTTGAAAACAAATGAATCGATTTTCAAAAATTGAGGGTCGCAACCACTAACTATGCCGCGTTGATGTGCATCGATGAGCTTCCGATTTTATTGCCACTTTTTTCAATCGCTGTTAGTTTTAGAAGATCGCCGGGCATATAATCACAACAAGCAGAACGCACAATATATTTTCCACTCCATTGCGTAAAAAAACAATACGGGAAAAGCCCGCAGTTTGATGAGGACCAAAAGTACTTGACAAAAGGTCAGAAATAGTGCAAGTACCGGTCGTTTAAAGTGTGGAACGCTTATCAACTTTAACTTGAAATATCTTTCGGTAGGAAAGTTTTCATGCAAAATGTGATGAATTTACAATATATTTTGATCTCGTCTGGCGATTTCAAGTGCTAACTCCATTTTAGTGGAAAAAGGTCATTATTTCCCTTTAACCGATGATATTTTATTCGACGCAATTATTTCGCAACGTTAGCGTCGGTAATCGTTTAGGTCTGACTTCAGCATAAGTTACCTATGAGCGATTTACATAATATTTTGGGTGGATATAGATCAGCAAGAACGGCGCTATCCGTCTGTGTAAATTTGCCGGGCAAGTTTGTCCTCGTTTTGGGTGTTACGGCGGTGTGAAGCATTAATTGGTCCGAAAATATTGCATTTCAACTTCAACTCCAAAATATTAGTCACACAGCTTTGAGTAACACATATAATTTGAAGACGGTCGCTGCGCCTGCAAAATGGTGCCCGGTTCAGCCTTCTACGTCGAACAGTTTCCGAGCACCAATTTAAATCCTGAATATGCCAATTTTTTCATGAAAGGGATCACAACTTTGCACGTGGCACGCGCATCGCTCTGGACGACATCCTATACGCAAGGTCAATCGATTATCTGTCACATAGTGTTGCTCGCATATCGCTGCGACACTCGGTTGCCGAGTAAGCGGCCGGGGAACCACGGGAAACTTGCCCATTTTTCGCGATTTCACAATGTCGCGTTTCCCATGTTAAACGAATGGCGCACGCGCGCACGCGCCGACGCCGCACCTTTGTTTTTTTTAAGCTGAAAATTGAATACGACCTGTTGAATCACGGGACCCAAAAGTGCTGAAAAAAATCACCTTCATAACTAATCAGACGGCTGCACAGGAACCGATTTAGGGCGTCACTCCGGCGGCGGCGGGTCATCTTTTAGGATTTATAATATAGAGACTAGATGGCCTTTATTGCGCGATGCGCAATTTATATAGCCAGCTTATTTATATATGCTAGCCGTTTCCAGTGTCCCGTATTCCGTGTTCAGTATTCCATATTCATTATTCCGTATTCCGTATTCCGTATTCCGTATTCCGTATTCCGTATTCCGTATCTCGTATCTCGTATCTCGTATCTCGTATTCCGTATTCTGTATTCCGTATCCCGTTCCCGTATCCCGTTCCCGTATCCCATTCCCGTATCCCGTTCCCGTATCTAGTTCCCGTATCCCGTTCCCGTATCTCGTTCCCGTATCCCGTATCCCGTTTCCGTATACCGTTTCCGTGTACCGTTCCCGTATCCCGTTCCCGTATCCCGTTCCCGTATCCCGTTCCCGTATCCCGTTCCCGTATCCCGTTCCCGTATCCCGTTCCCGTATCCCGTTCCCGTATCCCGTTCCCGTATCCCGTTCCCGTATCCCGTTCCCGTATCCCGTTCCCGTATCCCGTTCCCGTATCCCGTTCCCGTATCCCGTTCCCGTATCCCGTTCCCGTATCCCGTTCCCGTATCCCGTTCCCGTATCCCGTTCCCGTATCCCGTTCCCGTATTCCGCTCCCGTATCATGTTCCCGTATCCCGTTCCCGTATCCCGTTCTCGTATCCCGTTCCCGTATCCCGTTCCCGTATCCCGTTCCCGTATCCCGTTCCCGTATCCCGTTCCCGTATCCCGTTCCCGTATCCCGTTCCCGTATCCCGTTCCCGGTTCCAGTTCCCGTATCCCGTTCCCGTATCCCGTTCCCGTATCCCGTTCCCGTATCCCATCCCGTTCCCGTATCCCGTTCCCCGTTCCCGTATCCCGTTCCTGTATCCCGTTCCCGTATCCCGTTCTCGTATCCCGTTCCCGTATCCCGTTCCCGTATCCCGTTCCCGTATCCCGTTCCCGTATCCCGTTCCCATATCCCGTACCCATATCCCATTCCCGTATCCCGTTCCCATATCCCGTTCCCGTATCCCGTTCCCGTATCCCGTTCCCGTATCCCGTCCCGTATCCCGTCCCGTATCCCGCTCCCGTATCCCGCTCCCTTATCTTATTCCCGTATCTAGTACACCGTTCCGATATCTCCTTACCATATCTAGTTACCGCATCTCATTCCCATATCCTGTTCCCGTATCTCGTTCCAGCATCCCTTTCTCATACCCAGTTTCCGTATCTTGTTGCCGTATTTCGTTCCCATATCTTCTTACCGTATCTCGTTCCCGTGTCGCAGTCTCTGCCAAAACATTTTAGCGGTTTACATGCCTGAAATATGTCAACCGGCTTCAACAAAATCTCCCAGGGGTAAAAAATAACGCCAACTCGACAACGGCGTTGGTAGCAAATCAGCGTTACACCAAACGATGATTTGTAGCAAAACTGGCCAATTCCAAGACACACAAATTACACTATCATTGCTGCGGTATATGCATGAATGAGTCACTTTCTGGTTTGTGTAGATCCTGTACACTTATGGGGCTGTTTTGTATCTTCACTGCTGGTTGATTTTTGTTTTCTGGAGATATTTTGAAATGTAATAGGTTGCTAGCCAGAAATGGGAAAATATCACCACAAATGGGCAAATATCACAAGGTTCTCGCAAAATCTAGAGACTTTAAACGTACCATTTAAGGCAATCTCACCTACCCAAGATAGAGAATATTGTAGCAAAAAACACCAACATGAATCGACCGAGAGTGAAACAGTTTGTACATTTTTGTATCACGCATAATACGAATAAAGGACATCACATTTTACTTCAAAATATTCCAATATCTTTTAATAAAATGTTTTTTAAAGTTCTTATCAGGCCATATTAAACAAAATGTTTGTAACGCAATGAAGCGTAGAGATTTCAAGAGTCTGCTTTTTATGGTACACTATCACTACAAGTTAGGGCGGTCGGGCGACCGGCCATGTCGGGCGGCTTTCGCTAGGATGCGACCCCGGCCGCTCCCTAGTATGATTCGTATTTGTCCGGAAGTAGGCAGCGTGACTGTGAAAACTGGGCTGACGTGGAGAAGGGAACGTGTGGGACACATTTGGCGCCTTCCTCGGAAACTGTGAGTGCGGAATTAGCCTAAAATCGCTCAAGAAGCTGTGTTTTTCTGACAAACCTTGTCGCGCCAGTGACTGTCCTTGTCGTGCCTGTGATGTCATTTATGAAGAAAGACCACCCTCAAGTCATTGATAAACTCCAAATTGAACGAAGTTTACGTGACCGTCGTCTGATTCCCAACTTTCTGGACCGTTTTCAAGAAATCGGCAAAAGACTCAAAACTATATTCTTCAGGCGGACGATGGGTGTATGAACACCGACATCAATCTGCCGACACCCGCCTCCCCGTCAACCCCTCCCCAATGTCGCCCACCGCGGCCCGACAACGGGCCCGAATAACCCTCAGCCGAACCGGGTCGGTCGGCTGCCGCCGTTAACGACGACCTTGGGACGGCGGCGACGCAGGACAGCCGGCCGATGGCGACTGAGGCGGAGGGGATGCAGCCGCAGGGGTGGAAGCATGGGGACGGATCCAGGGGGGGGGGGGACATGGCCCCCTATTCCTCCTGAAATCGGCGCAAATTTGATACATTTCCTGAGATAATATAAATTCTAAGCAATTTTTACTAAGGAAAGTTGGTTTTAAATCAGTTATCGATGCACAAGCAAGCGAAATCCGATGAGTTTTCATAATTGTGTGATACTTTTCGGGATTCCCCCCCCCCCCCAATTTACCCAAACCACCCATTCTGGATCCGCCTGTGGGTGGAAGGAAGGGGAAATGGAGGTAGATAATGGAAGGCAATCAATATAGGCAATTACATGGATATATTGGATACGTCGTCTGGATGAATGCTGGAAGGCAGAATATAGTCGTCTGTTCTATTGTAAATGTTGAACTTGTTTTGACTTTAAATCAACAAGTGACATAAAAGACATAAGACATAAAAGAAAAGTGCAACAAAGAGCCTCTTGGGCCCATCCGAGGTTGCACCTCACCCCACCCCCACCCCCCCCCCCCTCCACCAGTCTCGCCCCTTCAAATCACCTTACTCTACCTGCATAAAAGAAGGCTAATCCCACGAGTATTTATGAACTAATCCCTTCTCTGTAAAGTATTTATCTAATCTAATTTTGAAGGAAGCAAGTGTCACTGCATCAGCGACATCCCCTGGTAGCATATTCCAATGTCCTACAACCCTTCTACTGAAAAATGACTGTCGTAGCCTAGTCCTACTTTGTTTCATAATGAGTTTATGCTGATGACCTCTACCTCGATTTTCCCTATTGAACTCAAACATACCCTTTAAATATCCAGAATGCTGACTATTTACAAATTTGAAGACTTCAATTAGATCCCCTCTTAGCCTTCTATATCTAAGTGAAAACATACCCAATTTCTTTAATCTATCTTCATAAGGTAAACTACCAAGACAATTAACCATTTTTGTTGCCCTTTTTTGAACTCTTTCTAACAACCAGCAATCTTTCTCATATGTTGGAGACCAGGCTTGTACACAATACTCCAAATGTGGTCTAACGTATGCACAATACAGTTTTGTTATTACCTTTTCACTCTTGTAGGAAACATTTCTGTTAATGGCCCCTAGCATTCTAAGTGCCTTTTTCCTAGCTTCTACAACCTGGTCTGACGCTGATAGTCTATTGTTTACCACGACACCTAAATCTCTTTCCTTTTCAATCTGCTCCATTTTCTGCCCACCCATTTCATACCTATGTTTACTGCTAACCCGTCCAGCGTGCATAATCTTACATTTACTCAAATTGAATTTCATCTGCCATGCTTCAGACCACTCAACTAGCTTGTCCAGATCTGATTGAAAAACATCCTGATCATGTTTTCCTCTAATAATCCTGACAACTTTTAGATCGTCTGCAAATTTCAAGACTTTGCTGTCTATACTGTTCTCAATTGCATTCACAAATATTATAAAAAGCAATGGGCCCAGGACTGAGCCCTGTGGAACCCCACTGAGAACCTCCTTCCATTGTGATTGGCACCCATTCAATATAACCCTTTGCTGGCGTCCTGAAAGCCACGTTTCTATCCAATCCAGAATCTTGCCCCTGATCCCATGAATTTTAAGTTGCAACCCCAGTCTTGTATGGGGGACTTTGTCAAATGCTTTACTGAAATCAAGAAAAGCTACATCTAGCTGTTTACCCTGATCAAAGCTATCTGTTGCAACATCCAAAAACTCCAGAAGATTAGTTAAACAAGAACGGCCCTTCCTAAAGCCATGCTGTGTATCCTTGATGAGTTCATTTTGCTCCAAGAATTCAACAATCTTATCTTTGATGATTGATTCAAGCACCTTGCAGACTAATGAGGTCAGACTAACCGGTCTATAGTTTTCCTCTTTACTTCTATCTCCCTTTTTATGAATAGGAACAACATTTGCTCTTTTCCAATCAAGTGGAATTTTACTATCTGCGAGTGATTTAGAAAATATTATGGCTAATGGAACCGACAACTCCCTGTCAGATTCTCTTAAAAGTCTAGCATGGATTTCATCAGGTCCTTCTGCCTTGTTAGGCCTTACTTTCTTTAGATATTCTAGAACAAGTTCACTACTTATGCCACCTAGCTCTCCTATAGTCTCCTCTGTCTCTAGCTCAGGCTGAAGTGCTGCAATACTACTCTGGTCCTCGATAGTAAAGACAGATTGAAACTGATCATTAAGCACTTCAACCATTTCACTGTCCTTGCTAACTAACACATCATCTACCTTAAATGGACCTATATTTTTTGGAAACTGTACTGAACTTATAAAAACTGAAGAACTTCTTACTATCTGCATTACAATGTCTAGCTAAATCAAGTTCCTTTGCCCTTTTAGCTGCTCTGACCTTTTTCTTAACTGAATTTCTTGCATTCTGGTAGGCCTTCTGATTTATATCTAGTGAAGATCCCTTCAAAATGTAAAATGCACTTCTTTTAGCTTGTATAGCACTCCTTACTTCTGGGGTAAGCCAAACTGGTTTGCCCTTGGTTCTGTTACGTTTGTGCCTGAGGGGTATATGCCGATTCTGAATTTGGCTTAATCTAGCTTTGAAAACATTCCAGGCCTCACATGCATCTAAACCTGCCAACTCAACGTTCCATTTTATCTGTGCGAGGTCATTTCTAATACCATCAAAATCAGCCCGGCTGAAGTTTGGAACCATAATAAGGTTATCTTTGGGCCTCATTTCTGATGAGATATTGAATATAACCATATTGTGATCACTGGTTCCTAGACCTGCACAAATACTTATGTCACTAACTAGATCACTGTTGTCTGAGAATACAAGGTCTAGAATGGAGCAATGTCTGGTTGGCTCTGTTACAAACTGATGCATGAAAAGCTCCTCTTCAAAGATTTGCCTATACAACCTACACTCATTTGTTTCCTCTGCTATACTTTCGTATCCTCTTAAGTTAAAATCTCCCATAATAAGACACTGAGCCCGAAAGTTCCTACGTATTTCCTCACAAATATCTTGGTCTGTTTCAGCTTGGGAGTTCCTTGGAAGATTCCCTGGTCTGTAAAATGCACCTATCCTCAACCTTCCTCTGTTTCCTGTACCAATTTTAATGTCAAGCCAGATTGATTCTACTTCTTTTACTTTACTAGAATCATCAACTCTAGTAGTGCAGTACAAGCTATTTACATATACAAACACTCCGCCCCCCTGCCGTGATTCTCTGCAGTATGAGAACATGTTATACCCTTGTAACTCGAAATCCTGTAGCCTATCCCTATTATACCCCTCACTAACCCATGTCTCGGTTACACAAATGATATCAGGCTTTTCAAGGGCAACATAACACTCAAACTCATCAAATTTAGACCTAATACTTTGGGCATTCAGCAACACACATGTGATCTTATACTTTGAGCTGACTCTACTAATTCTGAGGGAATTATGATCTACTGTCCTATTCTGACATGAACTTCTACCAATGCTTACTTCCTGATGCCCTAGTACTAGCGTCCCTGAACCCCCCTCCTACCTAGTTTCCCTGAATGACACTTCTGTAGGCATCTCCCAAAGCCCTTGCCCCCTCATCCGATAAGTGAAGCCCATCCTTCATATAGTACCTACGCCACTCATAGAACTGATCCCATAAGTCTACATAACTAAGCCCCATAGCTGAACATAAGTTCTGAACTGAGCTGTTCACAGACAGAGCTCTCGAGTACCACTCCTCACTGGCTCCACAGCGAGGGAGGATGCCAGTCACAATGACTGGTTTCCTGGACTCCTTCAACCTCTGCAGCAGGCTCCGGTACTCCGCTACTATTCTCACACTCTGCCTAGGTCCTATGTCGTTCACCCCCACCTGTAGTATAACTGTCTCCGGGCTACTCCTACCAAGTTCTGCCTCAATGACAGGGCCCATATCAACTACTCTTGCCCCTGGTTTGACTATACATCTGTCCCTCTTCCCACAGAATGTTCGCCTTAAGGGCCTTACCCTTGAGTCCCCAACCACTAAATGCTGAATCTCTTCCCTGTCACTTTCAGCTGCTGACTCTAACGCACTGAACCTATTTGCTATTGTAACCTGCGGATGTTCTCTGGGGCTGTACTGCCTGACTCTACCCTGAACTTTTGTCCATCCCTCCTGATCCCCTTCCCTCTTCCTCCTCCAGATTCTGCTACCACCCTCCATTACCCAGCACCCCTCCTCATCCTTACTGTCTGTGGCCCTAGCATTACTTTCCACAATGTTGAGTCTCCAGAAACGTGACCCTCCAACACACTTCCAAACCCCAGCCGCACTATCCACCTTTGCCTTATCCTCCTCCCTTATGCCCCTATCAGAACTACCACTGGTCCCTGATCCTGTAGGCTCCTTTTCTGACCCCCTAACCACGATCTGCGCATACGTTCCTTGGTCAGGAGCTACACCCTCCTGCGGCTCATCTCTACACCTACACTTACTTAACTGCGCCTCAAGCTCTGCTACCCTAGCCTGGAGGGCCTCTAGCTCTGCTACCTTCGCCTGCATCCTAGTCATGCTCATTTGAATACACTAGTAACTTAGGTATATAACTTAGGTACTATGCACTTTTCAATACTTTACTAACTTAACTTAACTTTTTTTTGTTTTTTTGTTTGTTTTTTCTTCTTCTAAACCTTAACTAGATCTAAGTAAAGCTAGTGACACAAATCAGCTATGAGTGCACCTAATACTAGACTAAATATCTAATCCTTAAATAAACTGAATACTAAATACACCTTAATTATCCCTAATTTTCTAAAAATATCTACTTATCCAACCCTGCAACTAATAACACAAAAATAAGACTAAGACAATTTTGGCGCACACAAGCTAGAATGAAAAGTCCTTTAAAAAGCAAGTAAGAGGTAACAGCTAACTATGAATGCTTAAAAATAATACCTAAACGATCCACAAAACTAAATATCTAATCCTTATATATAAATATAATGTGATTCCTCAAAAAATACACAAAACAACAGAGCTATCCAACAGCTACTTAGCTTGTCTAAAGCGGGGTTCACAGGGGGTGACAATACCATGAGGGTACGAGTCACGATTAGCTTGGTGTCTAGGTGGGTAGATCGGCACTTGGGTATAACAATAAGCCTGGCGTAGCTGCAAAAGGACCGGTTAAATAACGTTGCAACACCTGCTAAACTGCTTGCCAGTTTTTCTTCTCTCTCGAATTTTCGCACTAGCAGATATAAACATTTGCACTCAACAAAATGGAAATGTAGCAATTGAAATGTGTATAAATGTAGTTTCGATGAGAATGTAATGAAACTCGATAAAAAGTAGCTTCGATGAAAAAGTGTAACAAAATTGGCCTCCGTCAAATTCGGTTGGTAGCAAATTTTACCTTTTTTACCCCTGCATTCCCATATCCTGTTCCCGTATCTCGTCCCAGCATCCCTTTCTCGTACCCAGTTTCCGTATCTTGTTGCCGTATTTCGTTCCCATATCTTCTTACCGTATCTCGTTCCCGTGTCGCAGTCTCTGCCAAAACATTTTAGCGGTTTATATGCCTGAAATATGTCAACCGGCTTCAACAAAATCTCCCCGGGAGGGAGGTGCGACGTCTGCTAGTCATGCGCTCATTGATGAGTTTGACTGCGGCAGTGTCAGTCTTGGGCAAACTTAAACGATGCTATTTTATTCGACGCAATTATTTCGCAACGTTAGCGTCGGTAATCGTTTACGTTTGACTTCAGCATAAGTTACCTATGAGCGATTTACATAATATTTTGGGTGGATATAGGTCAGCAAGAACGGCGCTATCCGTCGGTGTAAATTTGCCGGACAAGTTTGTCCTCGTTTTGGGAGTTACGGCGGTGCGAAGGATTAAATTGTCCAAAAATATTGCATTTCAAATCCCACTCCAAAATATTAGTCACACAGCATTGAGTAACACATATAATTTGAAGACGGTCGCTGCGCCTGCAAAATGATGCCCGGTTCAGCCTTCTACGTCGAACGGTTTCCGAACACCAATTTAAATCCTGAATATGCCAATTTTTTCATGAAAGTGGTCACAACTTTGCACGTGGCACGCGCATCGCTCTGGACGACATCCTATACGCAAGGTCAATGGATTATCTATCACATAGTGTTGCTCGCATATCGCTGCGACGCTCGGATGCCGAGCAAGCGGCCGGGGAACCGGGCGAAACTTGCCCGTTTTTCGCGATTTCACAATGTCGCGTTTCCCATGTTAAACGAATGGCGCACGCGCGCACGCGCCGACAACGCACCGTCTGTCAGATCGTCACCAAAACTTGATACGACCTGTTGAATCACGAGTCCCAAAAGTCCTGAAAAAATCACCCTCATAACTCATCAGACGGCTGCACAGAAACCGATTTAGGGCGTCACCCCGGCGGCGGCGGGTCATCTTTTAGGATTTATAATATAGAGACTAGAGGGCCTGTATTGCGCGATGCGCAATTTATATAGCCAGCTTATTTATATATGCTAGCAGTTTCCAGTGTCTCGTGTTCCGTATTCAGTATTCCGTATTAATTATTCCGTATTCATTATTCCGTATTCATTATTCCGTATTAATTATTCCGTATTCCGTATTCCGCATTCCGTATTCCGTATTCCGTATCTCGTATCTCGTATCTCGTATCTCGTATCTCGTATCTCGTATTCCGTATTCCGTATTCCGTATTCTGTATTACGTATTACGTATTACGTATCTCGTTCCCGTATCCCGTATCTTGTTCCCGTATCTCGTTCCCGTATCTCGTTCCCGTATCCCGTTCCCGTATCCCGTTCCCGTATCCCGTTCCCGTATCCCGTTCCCGTATCCCGTTGCCGTATCCCGTTGCCGTATCCCGTTGCCGTATCCCGTTCCCGTATCCCGTTCCCGTATCCCGTTCCCGTATCCCGTTCCCGTATCCCGTTCCCGTATCCCGTTCCCGTATCCCGTTCCCGTATCCCGTTACCGTCTCCCGTATCCCGTTCCCGTATCCCGTTCCCGTATCCCGTTCCCGTTTCCCGTTCCCGTATCCCGTTCCCGTATCCCGTTCCTGTATCCCGTTCCCGTATCCCGTTCCCGTATCCCGTTCCCGTATCCCGTTCCCGTATCCCGTTCCCGTATCCCGTTGCCGTATCCCGTTTCCCCGTTCATGTATCCCGTTACTGTATCCCGTTCCCGTATCTCGTTCCCGTATCCCGTTCCCGTATCCCGTATCCCGTATCCCGTATCCCGTATCCCGTATCCCGTATCCCGTATCCCGTTTCCGTATCCTGTAACCGTATCCCGTTCCCGTATCCCGTTCCGGTATACCGTTCCCGCATCCCGTTCCAGAATTCCGTTCCCGTATCCCGCTCGCGTATCCCGTTCCCGTATTTCCTTCCCGTATCCCTTTCCCGCAACCCGTTCCCGTATCCCGTTCCCGTATCCCGTTCCCGTATCCCGTTTTCGTATCCCGTTCCCGTATCCTGTTCCCGTATCATGTTCCCGTATCCTGTTCCCGTATCCTGTTCCCGCATCCCGTTCCGTATCCTGTACCTGTATCTCGTTCCCTGTATCTCGTTCCCGTATCCCGTACCTGTATCTCGTTCCTGTATCTCGTTCCCGTATCCCGTATCCCGTTCCCGTATCCCGTTCCGGTATCCTGTTCCGGTATCCTGTTCTGGTATCCTGTTCCGGTATCCTGTTCCGGTATCCTGTTCCGGTATCCTGTTCCGGTATCCTGTTCCGGTATCCTGTTCCGGTATCCTGTTCCGGTATCCTGTTCCGGTATCATGTTCCGGTATCCTGTTCCGGTATCCTGCTCCGATCCCGTTCCTGTATGCCGTTTCAGTATCCGATTCCCATATCCCGTATCCCGTTCCGGTATTCTGTTCCGGTATCCTGTTCCGGTATCCTGTTCCGGTATCCTGTTCCGGTGTCCTGTTCCGGTATCCTGTTCCGGTATCCTGTTCCGGTATCCCGTTCCGGTATCCCGTTCCGGTATCCCGTTTCCGTATCCCGTTTCCGTATCCCGTTTCCCGTTCCCGTATCCCGTTCCCGTATCCCGTTCCCGTATCCCGTTCCCGTATCCCGTTCCCGTATCCCGTTCCCGTATCCCGTTCCCGTATCCCGTTGCCGTATCCCGTTCCCGTATCCCGTTGCCGTATCCCGTTCCCGTATCCCGTTCCCGTATCCCGTTCCCGTATCCCGTTCCCGTATCCCGTTCCCGTATCCCGTTCCCGTATCCCGTTCCCGTATCCCGTTCCCGTATCCCGTTCCCGTATCCCGTTCCCGTATCCCGTTCCCGTATCCCGTTCCCGTATCCCGTTCCCGTATCCCGTTCCCGTATCCCGTTCCCGTATCCCGTTCTAGTATCCCGTTCCCGTATCCCGTTCTCGTATCCCGTTCCCGTATCCCTTCCCTATCTCGTTCCCTATCCCGTATCCCGTTCCCGTATCCCATTCCCGTATCCGGTATCCCGTATCCCGTTCTTGTTTCTGTATCTCGTTCACGTATCCCGTTCTCATATCCCGTTCCCATATCCCGTTCCCGTATCCCGTTCCCGTATCCCGTTCCAGTATCCCGTTCCCGTATCCCGTTCCCGTATCCCGTTCCCGTATCCCGTTCCCGTATCCCGTTCCCGTATCCCGTATCCCGTATCCCGTATCCCGTTCCCGTATCCTGTTCCCGTATCCCGTTCCCGTATCCCGTTCCCGTATCCCGTTCCCGTATCCCGTTCCCGTATCCCGTTCCCGTATCCCGTTCCCGTATCCCGTTCCCGTATCCCGTTCCCGTATCCCGTTACCGTATCCCGTTCCCGTATCCCCTTCCCGTATCCCGTTCCCGTATCCCGTTCTCGTATCCCGTTCCCGTATCCCGTTCCCGTATCCCGTTCCCGTATCCTGTTCCCATATTCAGTTCCCATATCCCGTTCCCGTATCTCGTATCCCGTTCCCGTATCCCGTTCCCGTATCCTGTTAACGTATCCCGATCCCGTATCCCGTTCTCTTATCCCGCTCCCGTATCCCGCTCCCGTATCCCGATCCCGTATCCCGATCCCGTATCCCGCTCCCGTATATCGCTCCCGTATCCCGTTCCCTTATCCCGCTCCCGTATCCTGATCCCGTATCCCGATCTCGTATCCCACTCCCGTATCCCGCTCCCGTATCCCGCTCCCGTAACCCGCTCCCGTATCTCATTCCCGTATCTCGTACACCGTTCCGATATCTCCTTACCATATCTAGTTAACGTATCTCATTCCCGTATCCTGTTCCCGTATCTCGTTCCAGAATCACTTTGTCGTACCCAGTTTCCGTACCTTGTTGCCGCATTTCGCTCCCATATCTTCTTACCGTATCTCGTTCCCGTGTCGCAGTCTCTGCCAAAACATTTTTGCGGTTTACATGCCTGAAATATGTCAACCGGCTTCAACAAAATCTCCCCGGGAGGGAGGTGCGACGTCTGCTAGTCATGCGCTCATTGATGAATTCGACTGCGGCAGTGTCAGTCTTGGGCAAACTTAAACGATGCTATTTTATTCGACGCAATTATTTCCCAACGTTAGCGTTGGTAATCGTTTACGTTTGACTTCAGCATAAGTTACCTATGAGCGATTTACATAATATTTTTGGTGGATATAGGTCAGCAAGAACGGCGCTATCCGTCTGTGTAAATTTGCCGGACAAGTTTGTCCTCCTTTTGGGGGTTACGGCGGTGTGAAGGATTAAATTGTCCAAAAATATTGCATTTCAAATCCCACTCCAAAATATTAGTCGCACAGCTTTGAGTGACACATATAATTTGAAGATGGTCGCTGCGCCTGCAAAATGGTGCCCGGTTCAGCCTTTTACGTCGAACGGTTTCCGAGCACCAATTTAAATCCTGAATATGCCAATTTTATCATGAAAGTGGTCACAACTTTGCACGTGGCACGCGCATCGCCCTGGACGACATCCTATACGCAAGGCCAATCGATTATCTATCACATAGTGTTGCTCGCATATCGCTGCGAATCTCGGTTGCCGAGCAAGCGGCCGGGGAACCGGGCGAAACTTGCCCATTTTTCGCGATTTTACAATGTCGCGTTTCCCATGTTAAACGAATGGCGCACGCGCGCACGTGCCGACACCGCACCGTCAGGCGGATCGACACCAAAACTTGATACGATCTGTTGAATCATGGGACCCAAAAGTCCTGAAAATATCCTGGTAACTCATCAGACGGCTGCACAAGAACCGATTTAGGGCGTCACTCCGGCGGCGGCGGCGGCGGCTGCGGCGGCGGCGGCGGCGGCGGGTCATCTTTTAGGATTTATAATATAGAGATAGAAATAGAGATAGAGATAGAGACTAGAGGGCCTGTATTGCGCGATGCGCAATTTATATAGCCAGCTAATTTATATATGCTAGCCGTTTCCAGTGTCCCGTATTCCTTATTCCGTTGTCCGTATTCCGTATTCCCTATTCCGTATTCCATATTCCGTATTCCATATTCCGTATCCCGTTCCCGTTCTTGTATCCCTTTCCCGTATCCCGTTCCCGTATCCCGTTCCCGTATCCCGTTCCCGTATCCCGTGCCCGTATCCCGTTCCCATATCCCGTTCCCGTATCGCGTTCCCATATCCCGTTCCCGTATCCCGTTCCCGTATCCCGTTCCCGTATCCCGGTCCCGTATCCCGTTCCCGTATCCCGTTCCCGTATCCCGTTCCCGTATCCCGTTCCCGTCCCGTTCCCGCATCCCGTTCCCGTATACCGTTCCCGTATCCCGTTCCCGTATCCCGTAACCGTATCCCGTTCCCCTATCCCGTTCCCCTATCCCGTTCCGTATCCCGTTCCGTATCCCGTTCCGTATCCCGTTCCGTATCCCGTTCCCGTATCCCGTTCCCGTATCCCGTTCCCGTATACTGTTCCCGTATCCCGTTCCCGTATCCAGTTCCCGTATCCCGTCCCCGTATCTCGTTCCCGTATCCCTTTCCCGTATCCTGTTCCCGTATCCCGTATCCCGATTCCGTATCCCGTTTTCGTATCCCGTTCGCGTATCCCGTTCGCGTATCCCGTTCGCGTATCCCGTTTCCGTATCCCGTATCCCTTTCCAGTATCCCTTTCCCGTATCCCTTTCCCGCATCCCTTTCCCGTATCCCTTTCTGTATCCCTTTCCCGTATCCCTTTCCCGTATGCCTTTCCCGTATGCCTTTCCCGTATGCCTTTCCCGTATCCCTTTCCCGTATCCCTTTCCCGTATCCCTTTCCCGTATCCCTTTCCCTTATCCCTTTCCCGTATCCCTTTCCCGTATCCCTTTCCCTTATCCCTTTCCCGTATCCCTTTCCCGTATCCCTTTCCCGTATCCCTTTCCCGTATCCCTTTCCCGTATCCCTTTCCCGTATCCCTTTCCCGTATCCCTTTCCCGTATCTCTTTCCCGTATCCCTTTTCCGTATCCCTTTCCCGTATCCCTTTCCCGTATCCCGTTGCCATATCCCGTTCCCGTATCCCGTTCTCGTATCCCGTTCCCGTATCCTGTTCCCGTATTCCGTTATCGTATCCCGTATCCCGTATTCCGTTCCCGTATCCCTTTCCCGTATCCCGTTGCCATATCCCGTTCCCGTATCCCGTTCTCGTATCCCGTTCTCGTACCCTGTTCCCGTATCCTGTTCCCGTATTCCGTTATCGTATCCCGTATCCCGTATTCCGTTCCCGTATCCCGTTCCCGTATCCCGTTCCCGTATCGCGTTCCCGTATCCCGTTCCCGTATCCCGTTCCCGCATCCCGTTTCCGTATCCCGTTTCCGTATCCCGTTCCCGTATCCCGTTCCCGTATCCCGTTCCCGTATCCCGTTCCCGTATCCTGTTCCCGTATCCCGTTCCCGTATCCCGTGCCGGTATCCCGTACCCGTATTCCGTGCCCGTATCCCGTTCCCTGTTTCCGTATCCAGTTCCCGTATCCCGTTCCCGTTCCCGTATCCCGTATCCCGTATCCCGTTCCCGTATCCCGTTCCCGTATCCCGTTCCCGTATCCCGTTCCCGTATCCCATTCCCGTATCCCGTTCCCGTATCCCGTTTCCGTATCCCGTTCCCGTATCACGTTCCCGTATCCCGTTCCCGTATTCCGTTCCCGTATCCCGTTCCCGTATCCCGTTCCCGTATCCCGTTCATGTATCCCGTATACCGTTACCGTATCCCTTAATCAGCTCCCGTATCCAGTTTCCGTATCCCGTTCCCTTAACCCGTTCCCGTATCCCCTATCCCGTTCCCGTATCCCGTTTCCCGTATCCCGTACCCGTATTCCGTGCCCGTATCCCGTTCCCTGTTTCCTTATCCAGTTCCCGTATCCCGTTCCCGTTCCCGTATCCCGTATCCCGTATCCCGTTCCCGTATCCCGTTCCCGTATCCCGTTCCCGTATCCCGTTCCCGTATTCCGTTCCCGTATCCCGTTCCCGTATCCCGTTCCCGTATCCCGTTCCCGTATCCCGTTCCCGTATCCCGTTCATGTATCCCGTATACCGTTACCGTATCCCTTAATCAGCTCCCGTATCCAGTTTCCGAATCCCGTTCCCTTAACCCGTTCCCGTATCCCCTATCCCGTTCCCGTATCCCGTTTCCCGTATCCCGTACCCCTATTCCGTGCCCGTATCCCGTTCCCTGTTTCCGTATCCAGCTCCCGCATCCCGTTCCCGTATCCCGTTCCCGTATCTCGTTCCCGTATCCCGTATCCCGTTCCCGCATCCCTTTCCCGTATCCCGTTCCCGTATCCCGTTCCCGTATCCCGTTCCCGTATCCCGTTCCCGTATCGCATTCACGTATCCCGTTCGTGTATCCCGTTCCCGTATCCCGTTCCCGTATCCCGTTCATGTATCCCGTATACCGTTACCGCATCCCTTAATCAGCTCCCGTATCCAGTTTCCTTATCCCGTTCCCGTAACCCGTTCCCGTATCCGGTTCCCGTATCCCGTATCCCGTTCTTGTATCCCGTTACCGTATCCCGTTACCATATCCCGTTACCGTATCCCGTTCCCGTATCCCGTTCCCGTATCCCGTTCCCGTATCCCGTTCCCGTATCCCGTTCCCGTATCCCGTACCCCGTTCCCGGATCCCGTATCCCGTATCCCGTATCCCGTATCCCGTATCCCGTATCCCGTATCCCGTATCCCGTATCCCGTATCCCGTATCCCGTATCCCGTATCCGTTCCCGTATCCGTTCCCGTATCCGTTCCCGTATCCGTTCCCGTATCCGTTCCCGTATCCGTTCCCGTATCCGTTCCCGTATCCGTTGCCGTATCCGTTGCCGTATCCGTTGCCGTATCCGTTACCGTATCCGTTGCCGTATCCGTTCCCGTTTCCGTTCCCGTATCCGTTCCGTATCCGTTCCCATATCCCGCTCCCGTATCATGTTCCCATATACCGTTACCGTATCCCATTCTCGTATCCCGTTACCGTATCCCGCTCCCTTATCCCGCTCCCGTATCCCGCTCCCGTATCCCGCTCCCGTATCCCGCTCCCGTATCCCGCTCCCGTATCCCGCTCCCGTATCCCGCTCCCGTATCCCGCTCCCGTATCCCGCTCCCGTATCCCGCTCCCGTATCCCCTTCCCGTATCCCGGAGGTGCGACGTCAGCTAGTCATGCGCTCATTGATGAATTTGACTGCGGCAGTGTCAGTCTTGGGCAAACTTAAACGATGCTATTTTATTCGACGCAATTATTTTGCAACGTTAGCGTCGGTAATCCTTTACGTTTGACGTCAGCATAAGTTACCTATGAGCGATTTACATAATATTTTGGGTGGATATAGGTCAGCAAGAACAGCGCTATCCGTCTGTGTAAATTTGCCGATCAAGTTTGTCCTCGTTTTGGGTGTTACGGCGGTGTAAAGGATTAAATTGTCCAAAAATATTGCATTTCAACTTCAACGCCAAAATATTAGTCACACAGCTTTGAGTCACACATATAATTTGAAGAAGGTCGCTGCGCCTGCAAAATGGTGCCCGGTTCAGCCTTCTACGTCGAACGGTTTCCGAACACCAATTTAAATCCTGAATAGGCCAATTTTATCATTAAAGTGATCACAACTTTGTACGTGGCACGCGCATCGCTCTGGACGACATCCTATACGCAAGGACAATCGATTATCTATCACATAGTGTTGCTCGCATATCGCTGCGACTCTCGGTTGCCGAGCAAGGGGCCGGGGAACCGCGCGAAACTTGGCCGTTTTTCGCGATTTCACAATGTCGCGTTTCCCATGTTAAACGAATGGCGCACGCGCGCACGTGCCCACGCCGCACCGTGGGTGGGATCGACACCAAAACTTGATACGACCTGTTGAATCACGGGACCCAAAAGTGCTGAAAAAATCACCCTCATAACTCATCAGATGGCTGCACAGGAACCGATTTAGGGCGTCACCCCGGCAGCGGCGGCGGCGGGTCATCTTTTAGGATTTACTAGAGGGCCTGTATTGCGCGATGCGCAATTTATATAGCCAGCTAATTTATATATGCCTGCCGTTTCCCGTATCTCGTATTCCGTATTCAGTATTCCGTATTCCTTATTCCTTATTCCGTACTCCGTATTTCGTAGTCCGTATCTCTTATTCCGTATTCCGTAGTCCATATCTCGTATTCCGTATTCCTTATTCCGTATTCCGTATTCCGTATTCCGTATCTCGTATTCCGTATTCCGTATCCCGTTCCCGTTATTGTATCCCGTTCCCGTATCCCGTTCCCGTATCCCGTTCCCGTTCCCGTATCCCGTTCCCGTATCCCGTTCCCGTATCCCGTTCCCGTATCCCGTATCCCGTATACCGTATCCCGCTCCCTCTCCAGTTCCCGTTCCCGTTCTCGTTCCCGTATCCCGTTTCCGTATCTCGTTTCCGCATCCCGTTCCCGTATCACGTTCCCGTATCACGTTCCCGTATCACGTTCCCGTATCACGTTCACGTATCCCGTTCCCGTATCCCGTTCCCGTATCCCGTTCCCGTATCCCGTATCTCGTTTCCCGTTTCCGTATCCCGTATCCCGTTCCCATATTATGATCCCGTATCCCGTTCCCGTATCCCGTATTTCTTAATCAGCTCCCGTATCCAGTTCCCGTATACCGTTCCCGCATCCCGTTCCCGTATCCCGTATCCCGTATCCCGTTCCCGTATCCCGTTCCCGTATCCCGTTCCCGTATCCCGTTCCCGTATCCCGTATATCGTTCCCGTATCCCGTTCCCGTATCCCTTTCCCTATACCTTTCCCGTATCCCGTATCCCGTTCCCGTATCCCGTATGGCGCTCCCGCTCCAGTTCCCGTTCCCGTATCCCGTATCCCATTTCCGTATCACGTTACCCTATCCCGTTCCCGTATCCCATTATCGTATCCTGTTCCTGTATGCCGTTCCCGTATCCCGTTCCTGTATCCCGTTCCCTATCCCGTATCCCATTCCCGTATCCCGTTCCCGTATCCCGTTCCCGTATCACGTTCCCGTATCCCGTTCCCGTATCCCGTTCCCGTATCCCGTTCCCGTATCCCGTTCCCGTATCCCGTTCCCATATCCCGTTCCCGTATCCCGTTCCCGTATCCCGTTCCCGTATCCCGTTCCCGTATCCCGTTCCCGTATCCCGTTCCCGTATCCCCTTCCCGTATCCCGTTCCCGTATCCCGTTCCCGTTCCCGTATCCCGTTCCCGTATCCCGTATTTCGTTCCCGTATCCTTTTCCCATATCCAGTTCCCATATCCCGTTCCCGTATATCGTATCCCGTATCCCGTTCCCGTATCCCATTCCCGTATCCCGTTCCCGTATCCTGTTAACGTATCCCGATCCCGTATCCCGTTCTCTTATCCCGCTCCCGTATCCCGATCCCGTATCCCGCTCCCGTATATCGCTCCCGTATCCCGTTTCCGTATCCCGTTTCCGTATTCCGTTTCCGTATCCCGTTTCCGTATCCCGTTTCCGTATCCCGCTTCCGTATCCCGTTCCCGTATAACGTTCCCGTATCTCGCTCCCGTATCCCGCTCCCGTATCCCGCTCCCGTATCCCGCTCCCGTATCCCGCTCCCGTATCTTATTCCCGTATCTAGTACACAGTTCCGATATATCCTTACCATATCTAGTTACCGCATCTTATTCCCGTATCCTGTTCCCGTATCTCGTTCCAGCATCCCTTTCCGTACCCAGTTTCCGTATCTTGTTGCCGTATTTCGTTCCCATATCTTCTTACCGTATCTCGTTCCCGTGTCGCAGTCTCTGCCAAAACATTTTAGCGGTTTACATGCCTGAAATATGTCAACCGGCTTCAACAAAATCTCCCCGGGAGGGAGGTGCGACGTCAGCTGGTCATGCGCTCATTGATGAATTTGACTGCGGCAGTGTCAGTGTTGGGAAAACTTAACCGATGATATTTTATTCGACGCAATTATTTCGCAACGTTAGCGTCGGTAATCGTGTACGTTTGACTTCAGCATAAGTTACCTATGAGCGATTTACATAATATTTTGGTTGGATATAGATCAGCAAGAACGGCGCTATCCGTCTGTGTAAATTTGCCGGTCAAGTTTGTCTTCGTTTTGGGTGTTACGGCGGTGTGAAGCATTAAATGGTCCAAAAATATTGCATTTCAACTTCAACTCCAAAATATTAGTCACACAGCTTTGAGTAACACATATAATTTGAAGACGGTCACTGCGCCTGCAAAATGGTGCCCGGATCAGCGTTCTACAGCGAATAGTTTCCGAGCATCAATTTAAATCCTGAATAGGCCAATTTTATCATTAAAGTGATCACAACTTTGCACGTGGCACGCGCATCGCTCTGGACGACATCCTATACGCAAGGTGAATCGATTATCTATCACATAGTGTTGCTCGCATATCGCTGCGACGCTCGGTTGCCGAGGAAGCGGCCGGGGAACCGGGCAAAACTTGCCCGTTTTTCGCGATTTCACAATGTCGCGTTTCCCATGTTAAACGAATGGCGCACGCGCGCACGTGCTGACGCCGTACGGTCGGTCGGATCGACACCAAAACTTGATACGACCTGTTGAATCACGGGACCCAAAAGTCCTGAAAAAATCACCTTCCTAACTCATCAGACGGCTGCACAGGAACCGATTTAGGGCGTCACTCCGGTGGCGGCGGGTCATCTTTTAGGATTTATAATATACTAGATGGCCTTTATTGCGCGATGCGCAATTTATATAGCCAGCTTATTTATATATGCTATCCGTTTCCAGTGTCTCGTATTCCGTATTCAGTATTCCGTATTCAGTATTCCGTATTCAGTATTCCGTATTCAGTATTCAGTATTCATTATTCCATATTCAGTATTCCGTATTCAGTATTCCGTATTCAGTATTCCGTATTCCGTATTCCGTATTCAGTATTCAGTATTCCGTATTTATTATTCCGTATTACATATTCCGTATCTCGTTTCTCGTATTCCGTATTCTGTACTCTGTATTCCGTATTCCGTATTACGTATTACGTATTACGTATCCCAACCCGTTCCCGTATCCCGTATCCCGTATCCCGTTACAGTATCCCCTTACCGTATCCCGTTACCGTATCCCGTTACCGTATCCCGTTACCGTATCCCGTTACCGTATCCCGTTACCGTATCCCGTTACCGTATCCCGTTACCGTATCCCGTCACCGTATCCCGTTTCCCCGTTCCTGTATACTGTTACCGTATTCCGTTCCCGTATCCCGTTCCCGTATTCCGTTCCCGTATCCAGTTCTCGTATCCCGTTCCCGGATCCCGTTCCCGTATCTCTTTTCCGTATCCCGTTCCCGTATCCCGTATCCCATTTCCGTATCCCGTTCCTGTATCCCGTTCCTGTATCCCGTTCCCGTATCCCGTTGCCGTATCCTGTTCCCGTATCCCGTTCCCGTATCCCGTTCCTGTATCCCGTTCCAGTTCCCGTATCCCGTTCCCGTTTCCCGTATCCGGTTCCCGTATCCCATTCCCGTATCCCGTTCCCGTATCCCGTTCCCGTATCCCGTTCCGGTATCCCGTTCCCGTATCCCGTTCCCGTATCCCGTTCCCGTATCCCGTTCCCGTATCCCGTTCCCGTATCCCGTTCCCGTATCCCGTTCCCGTAACATTTTCCGTTTCTGTATCCCGTGCCCGTATCCCGTATACTGTTCCCGTATCCTGTTCTCGCATCCAGTTCCCATACCCCGTTCCCGTATCCCGTTCCCGTATCCCGTATCCCGTTCCCGTATCCCGTTCCCGTATCCCGTTCCCGTATCCCGTTCCCGTATCCCGTTCCCGTATCCCGTATTCCGTTCCCGTATCCCGTTCCCGTATCCCGTTCCCGTATCCCGTTCCCGTATCCCGTATCCCGTTCCCGTATCCCGTTCCCGTATCCCGTTCCTGTATCCCGTTCCTGTATCCCGTTCCTGTATCCCGTATCCCGTTCCCGTATCCCGTATCCCGTTCCCGTATCCCGTTGGAGTATCCCGTATCTCGTTTCCCGTTTCCGTATCTCGTATCCCCTTCACGTATCCGATCCCATATCCTTTATCCCGCTCCCGTATCCAGTTTCCGAAACCCCTTCCGGTTTCCCGTTCCGTATCCAGTTCCCGTATATCGCGTATATCCCGACATCTTATATCCCGTTCCTGTATCCCGTTTCCGTATTCTGATCCCGTATCCGGTATACCGTTCGCGTATCCGGGATACTTTAATCAGATCCCGTATCCAGTTACCGTATCCCGTTCCCGTATCCCGCTCCCGTATTTCATTCCCGTATCTCGTACACCGTTCCGATATCTCCTTACCATATCTAGTTCCCGTATCTCATTCCCGTGTCCTGTTCCCGTATCTAGTTTCAGCATCCCTTTCTCGTACCCAGTTTCCGTATCTTGTTGCCGTATTTCGTTCCATATCATATTACCGTATCTCGTTGCCGCCTCGCAGTCTCTGCCAAAACATTCTAGCGGTTTAAATGCCTGAAATCTGTCAACCGGCTTCCACAAAATCTCTTCGCGAAGGAGGTGCGACGTCAGCTTGTCATGCGCTCATGGATGAATTTGACTGAAGCAGTGTCAGCCTTGGGCAAAATTAAACGATCGCAGTGTGTGGTAGTATTACATAATATACACGCATTATAAATGACTCACGATAATATCTGTACCTACCACGAGCGAGCCGGGCGTTACGTTATTGCGGGCGGCAGCTATCGCCGGGGGCAGACTACGCAAGCCAACGAGCCCGACGTTACGTTATTGCGTGAGGGAGCTATCGCCGGCCGCCGGCCGGCGCCCGACTGGCGCATAGCTTCGGTAATCGTTTACGTTTGACTTCTGCATAAGTTACCTATGAGCGATTAGCAAAATAATTTGGGTGGATATAGGTCAGCAAGAACGGCGCTACCCGTCTGTGTAAATTTTCCGTTGAAGTTTGTCCTTATTTTGGGTGTTACGGCGGTGTGAAGCATTAAATGGCCCAAAAATATTGCATTTCAACTTGAACCCCAAAATATTAGTCTCACAGCTTTGAGTAACAAATATAATTTGAAGAGGGTCACTGCGCCTGCAAATTGGTGCCCGGATCAGCGTTCTACGTTGAACAGTTTCCGATCACCAATTTAAATCCTGAATAGGCCAATTTTATCATTAAAGTGGTCACAACTTTGCACGTGGCACGCGCTTTGTTCTCAACAACATTTTATACGCCAGGCCAATCGATTATCTATCACATAGTGTTGCTCGCGTACCGCTGCGACTCTTGGTTGCCGAGCAAGTGACCGGGGAACCGCGAGGAACTTGCCCGTTTTTCGCGATTTCCGAATGTCGCGTTCCCCATGTTAAACGAATGGCGCACGCGCGCACGCGCCGACACCGCACCTTTGGTCTTATTAATCTGAAAATTTAATACGACCTGTTGAATCACGGAACCCAAAATTCCTGAAAAAAATAACTCTCATAACTCATCAGACGACTGCACAGGAACCGATTTAGGGCGTCACTCCGGCGGCGGCGGCGGCGGCGGCGGCGGCGGGTCATCTTTTAGGATTTATAATATAGAGACTAGATGGCCTTTATTGCGCGATGCGCAATTTATATAGCCAGCTTATTTATATATGCCAGCCGTTTCCAGTGTCCCGTATTCCGTATTCAGTATTCCGTATTCATTATTCAGTATTCCGTATTCCATATTCCGTATCTCGTATTCCGTATTCCGTATTCCGTATTACGTATTACGTATCATGTTCCCGTTCCTGTATCCCGTTCCCGTATCCCGTTCCCGTATTCCGTTCCCGTATCCCGTTCCCGTATCCCGTTCGTATCCCGTTTTCGTATCCAGTTCCCGTATCACGTTCCCGTATCCCGTTCCCGTATCCCGTTGTCGGATCCCGTTCCCGTATCCCGTTCCCGTATCCCGTTCCCGTATCCCGTTCCCGTATCCCGTTCCCGTATCCCGTTCCCGTATCCCGTTCCCGTATCCCGTTCCCGTATCCTGTTCCCGTATCCCGTTCCCGTATCCCGTTCCCGTATCCCGTTCCCGTATCCCGTGCCCGTATCCCGTTCCCTGTTCCCGTATCCAGTTCCCCTATCCCGTTCCGGTATCCCGTTCCGCTATCCCGTTCCGGTATCCCATTCATGTATCCCGTATACCGTTACCGAATCCCTTAATCAGCTCCCGTATCCAGATTCCGTATCCCGTTGCCGTATCCTGTTCCCTGTTCCCGTATCCCGTTCCCGTATCCCGTATCCCGTATCCCGTATCCTGTATCCCATTCCCGTATGCCGTTCCCGTATTCCGTATCCCGTTCCCGTATCACGTTCCCGTATCACGTTCCCGTATCCCGTTCCCGTATCCCGTTCCCGTATCCCGTTCCCGTATCCCGTTCCCGTATCCCGTTCCCGTATCCCTTTCCCGTATCCCGTTCCCTTATCCTGTAACTGTATCCCGTTCCCGTATCCCGTTCCCGTTTCCCGTTCCCGTATCCCGTTCCCGTATCCCGTTCCCGTATCCAGTTGCCGTATCCCGTATTCTGTATCCCATTCCCGTATGCCGTTTCCGTATCCCGTATCCCGTTCCCGTATCCCGTTCCCGTATCCCGTTCCCGTATCCCGTTCTCGTATCCCGTTCCCGTATCCCGTTCCCGTATCCAGTTCTTGTGCCCCGTATCCCGTTCCCGTATCCCTTTCCCGTATCCCGTTCCCGTATCCCGTACCCCGTTCCCGTATCCCGTTCCCGTATCCCGTTCCCGTATCCCGTTCCCGTATCCCGTTCCCGTATCCCGTTCCCGTATCCCGTTCCCGTATCCCGTTCCCGGATCCCGTTCCCGTATCCCATTCTCGTATCCCGTTCCCGTATCCCGTATGCCGTTCCCGTATCCCGTTCCCGTATCCTGTTCCCGTATCAAGTTCCCGTATCCCGTTCCCGTATCCCGTTCCCGTATCCCGTTCCCGTATCCAGTTCCCGTATCCCGTTCCCGTATCCCGTTTCCGTATGTATCCCGTTACCCTATCCCGTTCCCGTATCCCGTTCCCATATCCCGTTCTCGTATCCCGTTCTCGTATCCCGTTCCCGTATTCCGTTCCCTTATTCCGTTCCCGTATTCGGTTCCCGTATTCCGTTCCCGTATTCCGTTCCCGTATTCTGTTTCCGTATCCCGTTCCCGTATCCCATATCATGTTCCCGTATCCCATTCTCGTATCCCATTCCCGTATCCCATTCCCCTATCCAATTCCCGTATCCCATTCCCGTATCCCATTCCCGTATCCCATTACCGTATCCCATTCACGTATCCCATTCCCGTATCCCATTCCCGTATACCATTCCCGTATCCCATTCCCGTATCCCATTCCCGTATCCCATTCCCGTATCCCATTCCCGTATCCCATTCCCGTATCCCGTTGCCGTATCCCGTTCCAGTATCCCGTATCGCGTTCCCACTCCAGTCCCCGTTCCCGTATCCCGTTTCCGTATCTTGTTTCCGTATCCCATTCCCGTATCACGTTCCCGTATCACGTTCCTGTATGACGCTCCCGTATCGCGTTCCTGTATCCCGTTCCCGTATCTCGTTCCCGTATCCCGTTCCAGTATCCCGTTCCAGTATCCCGTTCCAGTATCCCGTTCCCGTACCCCGTTCCCGTATCCCGTTCCCTTATCCCGTTCCCGTATTCCGTTCCCGTATCCCATATCCTGTTCCCGTATCCCATTCCCGTATCCTATTCCCGTATCCCATTCCCGTATCCCGTTCCTTTATCTCGTTCCCTTATCCCGTTCCCTTATCCCGTTCCCGTATCATGTTCCCGTATCCTGTTAACGTATCACGTTGCCGTATACCGTTGCGGTATACCGTTGCCGTATCTCGTTCCCGTATCCCGTTCATGTATCCCGTACCGGTATCCCGTACCGGTATCCCCTACCAGTATCCCGTTCCCGTTCTCGTATCCCGTTCTCGTATCCCGTTCCTGTATCCCGTTCCCGTATCCCGTTCCCTTATCCCGTTCCCTTATCCCGTTCCCGTATCATGTTCCCGTATCCTGTTCCCGTATCCCGTTCCCTTATCCCGGTCCCGTATCATCTTCCCGTATCCTGTTCCCGTATCCTGTTTCCGTATCCTGTTCCCGTATCCTGTTCCCGTATCCTGTTCCCGTATCCTGTTCCCGTATCCTGTTCCTGTATCCTGTTCTCGTATCCTGTTCCCGTATCCTGTTCCCGTATCCTGTTCCCGTATCTTGTTCCCGTATCTTGTTCCCGTATCCAGTTCCCGTATCCTGTTCCCGTATCTTGTTCCCGTATCCTGTTCCCGTTCCCCTATCCCGCTCCCGCATCGTGTTCCCGTATCCCCTTCCAGCATCCCGTTCCCATAACCCGTTCCCGTATCCCGTTCCTGTGTCCCGTTCCCGTGTCCCGTTCCCGTGTCCCGTTCCCGTGTCCCGTTCCCGTGTCCCGTTCCCGTGTCCCGTTCCCGTGTCCCGTTCCCGTGTCCCGTTCCCGTATCCCGTTCCCGTATCCTGTTCACGTATCCCGTTCCCGCATCCTGTTCCCGTATCCTGTTAAGGTGTCACGTTGCCGTATCCCGTTGCCGTATCCTGTTCCCGTATCCCATTCCCGTATCCCGTTTCCGTATCCTGTTTACGTATCCCGTGCCCGTATACCGTGTCTCGTTCTTGTAACCCGGTCCCGTATCCTGTTCCCGTATCCCGTTCCCGTATCCCGTATCCTGTTCCCGTATCCCGTTCCCGTATCCCGTTCCCGTATCCCATTCCCGTATCCCGTTCCCGTATCCCGTTCCCGTATCCCGTTCCCGTATCCCGTTCCCGTATCCCGTGCCCATATCCCGTGCCCGTATCCCGTGCCCGTATCCCGTGCCCGTATCCCGTGCCCGTTTCCCGTGCCCGTATCCCGTGCCCGTATCCCGTGTCCGTATCCCGTATCCCGTGCCCGTATCCCGTGACCGTATCCCGTGCCCGTATCCCGTGCCCGTATCCCGTGCCCGTATCCCGTGCCCGTATCCCGTGCCCGTATCCCGTGCCCGTATCCCGTTCCAGTATCCTGTTCCCGTATCCAGTTCCCGTATCCCGTTCCCGTATCCCGTTCCCGTATCCCGTTCCCGTATCCCGTTGTCGTATCCCGTTCCCGTATCCAGTTCCCGTATCCCGTTCCCATATTACGTTCCCGTATCCCGTTCCCGTATCCCGTTCCCGTATCCCGTTCCCGTATCCCGTTCCCGTATCCCGTTCCCGTATCCCGTTCCCGTATCCCGTTCCCGTATCCCGTTCCCGTATCCCGTTCCCGTATCCCGTTCCCGGATCCCGTTCCCGTATCCCATTCTCGTATCCCGTTCCCGTATCCCGTATGCCGTTCCCGTATCCCGTTCCCGTATCCTGTTCCCGTATCAAGTTCCCGTATCCCGTTCCCGTATCCCGTTCCCGTATCCCGTTCCCGTATCCAGTTCCCGTATCCCGTTCCCGTATCCCGTTTCCGTATGTATCCCGTTACCCTATCCCGTTCCCGTATCCCGTTCCCATATCCCGTTCTCGTATCCCGTTCTCGTATCCCGTTCCCGTATTCCGTTCCCTTATTCCGTTCCCGTATTCGGTTCCCGTATTCCGTTCCCGTATTCCGTTCCCGTATTCCGTTCCCGTATTCCGTTCCCGTATTCCGTTCCCGTATTCTGTTTCCGTATCCCGTTCCCGTATCCCATATCATGTTCCCGTATCCCATTATCGTATCCCATTCCCGTATCCCATTCCCCTATCCAATTCCCGTATCCCATTCCCGTATCCCATTCCCGTATCCCATTACCGTATCCCATTCACGTATCCCATTCCCGTATCCCATTCCCGTATACCATTCCCGTATCCCATTCCCGTATCCCATTCCCGTATCCCATTCCCGTATCCCATTCCCGTATCCCATTCCCGTATCCCATTCCCGTATCCCATTCCCGTATCCCATTCCCGTATCCCGTTGCCGTATCCCGTTCCAGTATCCCGTATCGCGTTCCCACTCCAGTCCCCGTTCCCGTATCCCGTTTCCGTATCTTGTTTCCGTATCCCATTCCCGTATCACGTTCCCGTATCACGTTCCTGTATGACGCTCCCGTATCGCGTTCCTGTATCCCGTTCCCGTATCTCGTTCTCGTATCCCGTTCCCGTACCCCGTTCCCGTATCCCGTTCCCTTATCCCGTTCCCGTATTCCGTTCCCGTATCCCATATCCTGTTCCCGTATCCCATTCCCGTATCCTATTCCCGTATCCCATTCCCGTATCCCGTTCCTTTATCCCGTTCCCTTATCCCGTTCCCTTATCCCGTTCCCGTATCATGTTCCCGTATCCTGTTAACGTATCACGTTGCCGTATACCGTTGCGGTATCCCGTTGCCGTATCTCGTTCCCGTATCCCGTTCATGTATCCCGTACCGGTGTCCCGTACCGGTATCCCCTACCAGTATCCCGTTCCCGTTCTCGTATCCCGTTCTCGTATCCCGTTCTCGTATCCCGTTCTCGTATCCCGTTCCTGTATCCCGTTCCCGTATCCCGTTCCCTTATCCCGTTCCCTTATCCCGTTCCCGTATCATGTTCCCGTATCCTGTTCCCGTATCCCGTTCCCTTATCCGGGTCCCGTATCATCTTCCCGTATCCTGTTTCCGTATCCTGTTCCCGTATCCTGTTCCCGTATCCTGTTCCCGTATCCTGTTCCCGTATCCTGTTCCTGTATCCCGTTCCCTTATCCCGTTCCCGTATCCTGTTCCCGTATCTTGTTCCCGTATCCTGTTCCCGTTCCCCTATCCCGCTCCCGCATCGTGTTCCCGTATCCCCTTCCAGCATCCCGTTCCCATAACCCGTTCCCGTATCCCGTTCCTGTGTCCCGTTCCCGTGTCCCGTTCCCGTGTCCCGTTCCCGTGTCCCGTTCCCGTGTCCCGTTCCCGTGTCCCGTTCCCGTGTCCCGTTCCCGTGTCCCGTTCCCGTATCCCGTTCCCGTATCCTGTTCACGTATCCCGTTCCCGCATCCTGTTCCCGTATCCTGTTAAGGTATCACGTTGCCGTATCCCGTTGCCGTATCCTGTTCCCGTATCCCATTCCCGTATCCCGTTTCCGTATCCTGTTTACGTATCCCGTGCCCGTATACCGTGTCTCGTTCTTGTAACCCGGTCCCGTATCCTGTTCCCGTATCCCGTTCCCGTATCCCGTATCCTGTTCCCGTATCCCGTTCCCGTATCCCGTTCCCGTATCCCATTCCCGTATCCCGTTCCCGTATCCCGTTCCCGTATCCCGTTCCCGTATCCCGTTCCCGTATCCCGTGCCCATATCCCGTGCCCGTATCCCGTGCCCGTATCCCGTGCCCGTTTCCCGTGCCCGTATCCCGTGCCCGTATCCCGTGCCCGTATCCCGTATCCCCTGCCCGTATCCCGTGCCCGTATCCCGTGCCCGTATCCCGTGCCCGTATCCCGTGCCCGTATCCCGTGCCCGTATCCCGTGCCCGTATCCCGTGCCCGTATCCCGTGCCCGTATCCCGTTCCAGTATCCTGTTCCCGAATTCCCGTATCCAGTTCCCGTATCCCGTTCCCGTATCCCGTTGTCGTATCCCGTTCCCGTATCCAGTTCCCGTATCCCGTTCCCATATTACGTTCCCGTATCCCGTTCCCGTATCCCGTTCCCGTATCCCGTTCCCGTATCCCGTTCCCGTATCCCGTTCCCGTATCCCGTTCCCGTATCCCGTTCCCGTATCCCGTTCCCGTATCCCGTTTTAGCATCCCGTTTTAGCATCCCGTATCCTGCACCCCGTTCCGGCATCCCCTATCCCGCATCCCGTATCCCGTATCCCGTATCCCGTATCCCGTATCCCGTATCCCGTAACCCGTATCCCGTATCCCGTATCCCGTATCCCGTATCCCGTATCCCGTATCCCGTATCCCATATCCCGTATCCAGTATCCCGTATCCCGTATCAGTATTCCGTGTCTCGTACCCTGTTCCGTATTCCTTGCCCGTATTCTTTTCCCGTATCCCGTTCCCGTATCCCGTTCCCGTATCCCGTTCCCGTATCCCGTTCCCGTATCCCGTTCCCGTATCCCGTTCCCGTATCCCGTTCCCGTATCCCGTTCCCGTATCCCGTTCCCGTATCCCGTTCCCTTATCCCGTTCCCGTATCCCGTTCCCGTATCCCGTTCCCGTATCCCGTTCCCGTATCCCGTTCCCGTATCCCGTTCCCGTATCCCGTTCCCGTATTCCGTTCCCGTATCCCGTTCCCGTGTCCCGTTCCCGTATCACGTTCCCGTATCCCGTTCCCGTATTCCGTTCCCGTATCCCGTTCCCGCATCCCGTTCCCGTATCCCGTTACCGTATCCCATATCCCGTTCCCGTTCCCGTTCCCGTATCCCGTTTCCGTATCCCGTTCCCGTATCCCGTTTCCGTATCCCGTTCCCGTATCCTGTTCCCGTATCCTGTTCCCGTATCCTGTTCCCGTATCTCGTTCCCGTATCCCGTTCCCGTATCCCATTCCCGTATCTCGTTTCCCGTTCCCCGTTTCCGTATCCCGTTCACGTATCCGATCCCGTATCCTTTATCCCGCTCCCGTATCCTGTTTCCGAATCTCCTTCCTGTTTCCCGTTCCCGTATCCCGTTCCGTATCCAGTTCCCGTATCTTGTATCCCGTGCCCGTATCCCGTTCCCGTATCCCGTTCCCGTATCCCGTATCCCGTTTCCGTATTCTGATCCCGTATATAATATCCCGTTCCTGTATCCCGTATACCTTAATCAGCTCCCGTATCCAGTTACCGTATCCCGTTCCCGTATCTCATTCCCGTATCTCGTACACCGTACCGATATCTCCTTACCATACCTAGTTCCCGTATCTCATTCCCGTATCCTGTTCCCGTATCTAGTTCCAGCATCCCTTTCTCGTACCCAGTTTCCGTATCTTGTTGCCGTATTTCGTTCCGATATCTTCTTACCGTATCTCGTTCCCGTGTCGCAGTCTCTGCCAAAACATTCTAGCGGTTTAAAGGCCTGAAATCTGTCAACCGACTTCAACAAAATATCCTCGCGAGGGAGGTGCGACGTCAGCTAGTCATGCGCTCATGGATGAATTTGACTGAAGCAGTGTCAGTCTTGGGCAAAATTAAGCAATCGTAGTGTATGGTAGGAATACATAATATGCATGCAATATAAATGACTCACGATAATATGTTAGCGGAATATTAGGTACTCGCCAGTGCTGGCGGATCTTGGCATGTTAGTAGACCTACTTACCACGAGCAACGAGCCGGACGTTACGTTATTGCGGGCGGGCGGCGCCGCCGGCGCCAGACTACTCAAGCCAACGAGCCGGACATTACGTTATTGCGAGGGGGAGCTATCGCCGGCCGCCGGCCGGCGCCCGACTGGCGCGTAGCGTCGGTAATCGTTTACGTTTGACTTGAGCATAAGTTACCTATGAGTGATTAGCAGAATATTTTGGGTGGATATAGGTCAGCAAGAACAACGCTATCCGTCTGTGTAAATTTTCCGGTCAAGTTTGTCCTCATTTTGGGTGTTACGGCGGTGTGAAGCATTAATTGGTCCAAAAATATTGCATTTCAACTTCAACGCCGAAATATTAGTCACACAGCTTTGAGTAACATAAATAATTTGAAGAAGGTCTCTGCACCTGCAAAATGGTGCCCAGATCAGCGTTCTACGTCGAACAGTTTCCGAGCACCAATTTAAATCCTGAATATGCCAATGGTATCATGAAAGTGGTGACAACTTTGCACGTGGCACGCGCATCGCTCTGGACGACATCTTATACGCCAGGCCAATCGATTATCTATGAGATAGTGTTGCTCGCATATCGCTGCGACACTCGGTTGCCAAGAAAGCGGCCGGGGAACCACGCGAAACTTGCCCGTTTTTCGCGATTTCACAATGTCGCGTTTCCCATGTTAAACGAATGGCGCACGCGCGCACGTGCCCACGCCGCACCGTGGGTGGGATCGACACCAAAACTTGATACGACCTGTTGAATCACGGTACCCAAAAGTCCTGAAAAAAATCACTCTCATAACTTATCAGACGACTGCACAGGAACCGATTTAGGGCGTCACCCCGGTGGCGGCGGCGGCGGCGGCGGCGGCGGCGGCGGGTCATCTTTTAGGATTTACTAGATGGCCTTTATTGCGCGATGCGCAATTTATATAGCCAGCTAAATTATATATGCTAGCCGTTTCCTGTATCTCGTATTCCGTATTCAGTATTCGGTATTCCGTATTCCGTATTCCGTATTCCGTAGTCCGTAGTCCGTATGTCGTATTCCGTATCCCGTTCCCGTTCTTGTATCCCGTTCCCGTCTCCCGTTCCCGTATCCTGTTCCTGTATCTTGTTCCCGTATCCCGTTACCGTATCCCGTTACCGTATCCCGTTACCGTATCCCGTTACCGTATCCCGTTCCCGTATCTCGTTCCCGTATCCCGTTCCCGTATCCTGTTCCCGTATCCCGTTCCCGTATCCGGTTCCCGTATCTGGTTCCCGTATCCGGTTCCCGTATCCGGTTCCCGTATCCGGTTCCCGTATCCGGTTCCCGTATCCGGTTCCCGTATCCGGTTCCCGTATCCCGTTCCCGTATCCCGTTCCCGTATCCCGTTCCCGTATCCCGTTTCCGTATCCCGTTCCCGTATCCCGTTCCCGTATCCCGTTCCCGTATCCCGTATCCCATTCCCGTATCCCGTTCCCGTATCCCGTTCCCGTATCCCGTTCCCGTATCCCGTTCCCGTATCACGTTCCCGTATCACGTTCCCGTATCCCGTTCCCGTATCCCGTTCCCGTATCAAGTTCCCGTATCCCGTGCCCGTATCCGTTCCAGTATCTGTTACCCTATCCCGTTCCCGTATCCCATTCTCGTATCACGTTCTCGTATCCCGTTCCCCTATCTTGTTCCCGTATGCCGTTCCCGTATCCCGTTCCCGTATCCCGTTCCCGTATCCCGTTCCCGTATCCTGTTCCCGTATCCCGTTCCCTTATGCCGTTCCCGTATGCAGTTCCCTTATCCCGTTCCCGTATCCGTTCCAGTATCCGTTACCCTATCCCGTTCCCGTATCCCATTCTCGTATAACGTTCTCGTATCCCGTTCCCGTATCCTGTCCCCGTATCCCGTTCCCGTATCCCCTTCCCGTATCCCGTTCCCGTATCCCGTTCCCGTATCCCGTTCCCGTATCCCGTTCCCGTATCCAGTTCCCGTATCTCGTTCCCGTATCCTGTTCCCGTATCCCGTTCCCGTATCCCGTTCCCGTATCCCGTTCCCGTATCCCGTTCCCGTATCCCGTTCCCGTATCCAGTTCCCGTATCCCGTTCCCTATCCCGTATCCCGTTCCCGTTCCCGTATCCCGTTCCCGTATCCCGTTCCCGTATCCCGTTCCCGTATCCCGTTCCCGTATCCCGTTCCCGTATCCCGTTCCCGTATCCCGTTCCCGTATCCCGTTCCCGTATCCCGTTCTCGTATCCAGTTCCCATATCCCGTTCCCGTATCTCGTATCCCGTTCCCGTATCCCGTTGCCGTATCCTGTTAACGTATCCCGTTCACGTATCCCGTTCTTTTATCCCGCTCCCGTATCCCGCTCCCCTATCCCGATCCTGTATCCCGCTCCCGTATATCGCTCCCGTATCCAGTTCCCTTATCCCGCTCCCGTATCCCGATCCCGTATCCCGATCCCGTATCCCGACCCCGTATCCCGATCCCGTATCCCGATCCCGTATCCCGATCCCGTATCCCGATCCCGTATTCCGATCCCGTATCCCGATCCCGTATCCCGATCCCGTATCCCGATCCCGTATCTCACTCCCGTATCCCGCTCCCGTATCCCGCTCCCGTATCCCGCTCCCGTATCCCGCTCCCGTATCCCGCTCCCGTATCCCGCTCCCGTAACCCGCTCCCGTATCTCATTCCCGTATCTCGTACACCGTTCCGATATCTCCTTACCATATCTAGTAAACGTATCTCATTCCCGTATCCTGTTCTCGTATCTCGTTCCAGCATCTCTTTCTCGTTCCCAGTTTCCGTATCTTGTTGCCGTATTTCGCTCCCATATCTTCTTACCGTATCTCGTTCCCATGTCGCAGTCTGTCAAAACATTTTAGCTGTTTACATGCCTGAAATATGTCAACCGGCTTCAACAAAATCCCCCCGGGAGGGAGGTGCGACGTCTGCTAGTCATGCGCTCATTGATGAGTTTGACTGCGGCAGTGTCAGTCTTCGGCAAACTTAAACGATGCTATTTTATTCGACGCAATTATTTCGCAACGTTAGCGTTGGTAATCGTTTACGTTTAACTTCAGCATAAGTTACCTATGAGCGATTTACATAATATTTTGGGTGGATATAGGTCAGCAAGAACGCTATCCGTCTGTGTAAATTTGCCGGTCAAGTTTGTCCTCATTTTGGGTGTTACGGCGGTGTGAAGGATTAAATTGTCCAAAAATATTGCATTTCAAATCCCACTCCAAAATATTAGTCCTACAGCTTTGAGTAACACATATAATTTGAAGGCGGTCGCTGCGCCTGCAAAATGGAGCCCGGTTCAGCCTTCTACGTCGAACGGTTTCCGAGCACCAATTTAAATCCTGAATATTCCAATTTTATCATGAAAGTGGTCACAACTTTGCACGTGGCTCGCGCATCGCTCTGGACGACATCCTATACGCAAGGCCAATCGATTATCTATCACATAGTATTGCTCGCATATCGCTGCGATTCTCGGTTGCCGAGCAAGCGGCCGGGGAACCGGGCGAAACTTGCCCATTTTTCGCGATTTCGCAATGTCGCGTTTCCCATGTTAAACGAATGGCGCACGCGCGAACGTTCCGACGCCGCACCGTCGGTCGGATCGACACCAAAACTTGATACGATCTGTTGAATCACGGGACCCAAAAGTCCTGAAAAAAATCACCCTCATAACTCATCAGACGGCTGCACAGGAACCGATTTAGGGCGTCACTCCGGCGGCGGCGGCGGCGGCGGCGGCGGCGGGTCATCTTTTAGGATTTATAATATAGAGACTAGATAGATGGCCTTTATTGCGCGATGCGCAATTTATATAGCCAGCTTATTTATATATGCCAGCCGTTTCCAGTGTCCCGTATTCCGTATTCAGTATTCCGTATTCATTATTCAGTATTCCGTATTCCATATTCCGTATCTCGTATTCCGTATTCCGTATTCCGTATTACGTATTACGTATCATGTTCCCGTTCCTGTATCCCGTTCCCGTATCCCGTTCCCGTATTCCGTTCCCGTATCCCGTTCCCGTATCCCGTTCGTATCCCGTTTTCGTATCCAGTTCCCGTATCACGTTCCCGTGTCCCGTCCCCGTGTCCCGTCCCCGTGTCCCCTCCCCGTATCCCGTCCCCGTATCCCGTCCCCGTATCCCGTTCCCGTATCCCGTTCCGTATTCTATTCCGTATCCCGTTCCGTATCCCGTTCCGTATCCCGTACCTGTATCTCGTACCTGTATCCCGTACCTGTATCCCGTACCTTTATCTCGTTTCCGTATCTCGTTCCCGTATCCCGTATCCCGCTTCCATATCCCGTTCCGGTATCATGCTCCTGTATCCCGTTCCCGTATCCTATTCCCGTATCCCGTTCCGGTATACCGTTCCTGAATCCCGTTCCCGTATCCTGTTCCCGTATCCAGTTCCCGTATCCAGTTCCCGTGTCCCGTATCCCGTTCCCATATCCCGTTCCCGTATCACGCTCCCGTATCCCTTTCCCGTGTCCCGTTCCCGTATCCCGTTCCCCTAACCCGTTCCTGTATCCCGTTCCCGTATCCAGTATCCCGTTCACGTATCCTGTTACCGTATCCCGTTAACGTATCCCGTTACCGTATCCCGTTACCGTCTCCCTTTCCCGTATCCCGTTCCCGTATCCCGTATCCCGTATATCGTTCCCGTATCCCGTTCCTATATCCCGTTCCCGTATCCCGTTCCCGTATCCCGTTCCCGTATCCCGTTCCCGTATTCCGCTCCCGTATCCCGTTCCCGTATCCCGTTCCCGTATCCCGTTCCCGTATCCCGTTCCGTATCCCGTTCCGTATCCCGTACCTGTATCCCGTACCTTTATCTCGTTTCCGTATCTCGTTCCCGTATCCCGTATCCTGTATCCCGCTTCCATATCTCGTTCCGGTATCGTGTTCCGGTATCCTGCTCCGGTTCCCGTTCCCGTATCCCATTCCCGTATCCCGTTCCTGTATACCGTTTCTGTATCCCGTTCCCGTATCCTGTTCCCGTATCATGTTCCCGTATCCTGTTCCTGTATCCAGTTCCCGTGTCCCGTATCCCGTTCCCGTATCCCGTTCCCGTATCTCGTTCCCGTATCTCGTTCCCGTATCCCGTTCCCGTATCCCGTTTCCGTATCCCGTTATCCTATCCTGTTCCCGTATTCCGTTCTCGTATCCCGTTCCGGTATTCCGTTCCCGTATCCCGTTCCTGTATCCCGTTCCCGTATCCCGTATCCCGTTCACGTATCCCGTTACCGTATCCCGTTACCGTATCCCGTTCCCGTATCCCGTTCCCGTATCCCGTTCCCGTATCCCGTTCCCGTATCCCGCTCCCGTATCCCGTTCCCTATCCTGTTCCCGTATTCTGTTCCCGTATCGCGTTCCCGTATACCGTTCCGTATCCCATTCCCGTGTCCCGTATCCCATTCCCGTGTCCCGTATCCCATTCCAGTATCCCATTCCCGTTTCCCATTCCCGTATCCCATTCTTGTATCCCATTCCCGTATCCCATTCCCGTATCCCATTCCCGTATCCCATTCCCGTATCCCATTCCCGTATCCCATTCCCGTATCCCATTCCCGTATCCCATTCCCGTATCCCATTCCCGTATCCCATTCCCTATCCCATTCCCGTATCCCATTCCCGTATCCCATTCCCGTGTCCCATTCCCGTATCCCATTCCCGTATCCCATTCCCGTATCCCATTCCCGTATCCCATTTCCGTATCCCATTCCCGTATCCCATTCCCGTATCCCATTCCCGTATCCCATTCCCGTATCCCATTCCCGTATCCCATTCCCGTATCCCATTCCCGTATCCCATTCCCGTATCCCATTCCCGTATCCCATTCCCGTATCCCATTCCCGTATCCCATTCCCTTATCCCATTCTCGTATCATATTCCCGTATCCTATTCCCGTATCCCATTCCCGTATCCCATTCCCGTATCCCATTCCCGTATCCCATTCCCGTATCCCATTCCCGTATCCCATTCCCGTATCCCATTCCCGTATCCCGTTGCCGTATCCCGTTCCAGTATCCCGTATCGCGCTCTCATTCCAGTCCCCGTTACCGTATCCCGTTTCCGTATCTTGTTCCCGTATCACGTTCCTGTATCACGTTCCTGTATCACGTTCCCGTATCCCGTTCCTGTATCCCGTTCCCGTATCCCGCTCCCGTATCCCACTCCCGTATCTTATTCCCGTATATAGTACACCGTTCCGATATCTCCTTACCATATCTAGTTACCGCATCTCATTCCCGTATCCTGTTCCTGTATCTCGTTCCACCATCCCTTTCTCGTGCCCAGTTTCCGTATATTGTTGCCGTATTTCGTTCCCATATCTTCTTACCGTATCTTGTTCCCGTATCGCAGTCTCTGCCAAAACATTTTAGCGGTTTACATGCCTGAAATATGTCAACCGGCTTCAACAAAATCTCCCCGGGAGGGAGGTGCGACGTCTGCTAGTCATGCGCTCATTGATGAATTTGACTGCGGCAGTGTCAGTCTTGGGAAAACTTAAACGATGCTATTTTATTCGACGCAATTATTTCGCAACGTTAGCGTCGGTAATCGTTTACGTTTGATTTCAGCATAAGTTACCTATGAGCGATTTACATAATATTTTGGGTTGATATAGGTCAGCAAGAAAGGCGCTATCCGTCTGTATAAATTTGCCGGACAAGTTTGTCCTCGTTTTGGGTGTTACGGCGGTGTGAAGCATTAAATGGTCCAAAAATATTGCATTTCAACTTCAACTCCAAAATATTAGTCACACAGCTTTGAGTAACACATATAATTTGAAGACGGTCGCTGCGCCGGCAAAATGGTGCCCGGTTCAGCCTTCTACGTCGAACGGTTTCTGAGCACCAATTTAAATCCTGAATATGCCAATTTTATAATGAAAGTGGTCACAACTTTGCACGTGGCACGCGCATCGCTCTGGACGACATCCTATACGCAAGGTCAATCGATTATCTATCACATAGTGTTGCTCGCATATCGCTGCGACGCTCGGTTGCCGAGCAAGCGGCCGGGGAACCGGGCGAAACTTGCCCGTTTTTCGCGATTTCACAATGTCGCGTTTCCCATGTTAAACGAATGGCGCACGCGCGCACGTTCCGACGCCGCACCGTCTGTCGGATCGTCACTAAAACTTGATACGACCTGTTGAATCACGAGTCCCAAAAGTCCTGAAAAAAAATCCCGTTCATAACTCATCAGACGACTGCACAGGAACCGATTTAGGGCGTCACTCCGGCGGCGGCGGCGGGTCATCTTTTAGGATTTATAATATAGGGACTAGAAGGCCTTTATTGCGCGATGCGCAATCTATATAGCCAGCTAATTTATATATGCTAGCTGTTTCACGTATCCCTAATTCCGTATTCCGTATCCCGTTCCCGTATCCCGTTCCCGTATCCCGTTCCCGTATCCCGTTCCCGTATTCCGTTCCCGTATCCCGTTCCTGTATCCCGTTCCCGTATCCCGTATCCCGTTCCCGTATCCCGTTCCCGTATCCCGTTTCCGTATCCTGTATCCCGTATCCCGTATCCCGTCCCCCTATCCCGTATCCCGTTCTCTTATCCAGTTTTCGTATCCCGTTCCCGTATCCCGTCCCCGTATCCCGTCCCCGTATCCCGTCCCCGTATCCCGTCCCCGTATCCCGTCCCCGTATCCCGTCCCCGTATCCCGTTCCCGTATCCCGTTCCGTATCCCGTACATGTATCCCGTACCTGTATCCCGTACCTGTATCCCGTACCTGTATCCCGTACCTGTATCTCGTTCCCGTATCTCGTTCCCGTATCCCGTATCCCGCTTCCATATCCCGTTCCGGTATCGTGTTCAGGTATCCTGTTCCGGTATCCTGTTCCGGTATCCTGTTCCGGTATCCTGCTCCAGTATCCCGTTCCCGTATCCCATTCCCGTATCCAGTTCCGGTATCCAGTTCCCGTGTCCCGTATCCCGTTCCCGTATCCCGTTCCCGTATCCCGTTCCCGTATCCCGTATCCCGTTCCCGTATCCCGTTCCCATATCCCGTTCCTGTATCCCGTTCCCGTTTCCCGTTCCCGTATCCCGTTCCCGTATCCCGTTCCCGTATCCCGTTCCCGTATCCCGTTCCCGTATCCCGTTCCCGTATCCCGTTCCCGTATCCCGTATCAAGTTCCCGTATCCCGTATACCGTTCCCGTATCCCGTTCCAATATCCCGTTCCTATATCCCGTTCCCTTATCCCGTTCCCGTTCCCTTATCCCGTTCCCGTATCCCGTTCCCGTATCCCGTTCCCGTATCCCGTTCCCATATTCCGTTCCCGTTCCCGTATCCCGTTCCCGTATCCCGTTCCCGTATCCCGTATCCCGTTCCCGTATCCCGCTCCATATCCTGTTCCCGTATCCTGTTCTCGTATCGCGTTCCCGTATACCGTTCCGTATCCCATTCCCGTATCCCGTATCCCGTATCCCGTATCCCGTTCCCGTATCCAGTTCCCGTATCCTGTTCCCGTATCCAGTTCCCGTATCCTGTTCCCGTATCCCGTTTCCGTATCCCGTTACCCTATCCCGTTCCTTATCCCGTTCTCGTATCCCGTTTCCGTATTCCGTTCCCGTATTCCGTTCCCGTATCCCGTTCCCGTATCCCGTTCCCGTATCCCGTTCCCGTATTCCATATCCTGTTCCCGTATCCCATTCCCTTATCCTATTCCCGTATCCTATTCCCGTATCCCATTCCCGTATCCCATTCCCGTATCCCATTCCCGTATCCCATCCCCGTATCCCATTCCCGTATCCCATTACCGTATCCCATTCCCGTATCCCATTCCCGTATCCCATTCCCGTATCCCATTCCCGTATCCCATTCCCGTATCCCAATCCCGTATCCCATTCCCGTATCCCATTCCCGTATCCCATTCCCGTATCCCATTCCCGTATCCCGTTGCCGTATCCCGTTCCAGTATCCCGTATCGCGCTCCCACTCCAGTCCCCGTTCCCGTAGCCCGTTTCCGTATCTTGTTTCCGTATCCCATTCCCGTATCACGTTCCTGTATCACGTTCCCGTATCCCGTTCCCGTATCCCGTTCCCGGGTCCCGTTCCCGTATCCCGTTCCCGTATCCCGCTCCCGTATCCCACTCCCGTATCTTATTCCCGTATCTAGTACACCGTTCCGATATCTCCTTACCATATCTAGTTACCGCATCTCATTCCCGTATCCTGTTCCCGCATCTCGTTCCAGCATCCCTTTCTCGTACCCAGTTTCCGTATCTTGTTGCCGTATTTCGTTCCTATATCTTCTTACCGTATCTCGTTCCCGTGTCACAGTCTCTGCCAAAACATTGTAGCGGTTTACATGCCTGAAATATGTCAACCGGCTTCAACAAAATCTCCCCGGGAGGGAGGTGCGACGTCTGCTAGTCATGCGCTCAGTCAGTCTTGGGCAAACTTAAACGATGCTATTTTATTCGACACAATTATTTCGCAACGTTAGCGTCGGTAATCGTTTACGTTTGACTTCAGGATAAGTTACCTATGAGCGATTGACTTAATATTTTGGGTGGATATAGGTCAGCAAGAACGGCGCTCTCCGTCTGTGTAAATTTGCCGGTCAAGTTTGTCCTCGTTTTGGGTGTTACGGCGGTGTGAAGGATTAAATTGTCCAAAAATATTGCATTTCAACTTCGACGCCAAAATATTAGTCTCACAGCTTTGAGTAACAAATATAATTTGAAGACGGTCACTGCGCCTGCAAAATGGTGCCCGGATCAGCGTTCTACGTCGAACGGTTTCCGAGCACCAATTTAAATCCTGAATATGCCAATTGTATCATGAGAGTGGTCACAACTTTGTACGTGGCACGCGCTTCGCTATGGACAACATTCTATACGCAAGGCCAATGGATTATCTATCACATAGTGTTGCTCGCATATTGCTGGGACTTTCGGTTGCCGAGCAAGCGGCCGGGGAACCGGGCGAAACTTGCCCGTTTTTCGCGATTTCACAATGTCGCGTTTCCCATGTTAAACGAATGGCGCACGCGCGCACGTTCCGACGCCACACCGTCAGTCGGATCAACACCAAAACTTGATACGGCCTGTTGAATCACGGGACCCAAAAGTCCTGAAAAAATCATCCTCATAACTCATCAGACGGCTGCACAGGAACCGATTTAGGGCGTCACTCCGGCGGCGGCGGCGGCGGCGGCGGCGGCGGCGGCGGGTCATCTTTTAGGATTTATAATATAGAGACTAGATGGCCTTTATTGCGCGATGCGCAATTTATATAGCCAGCTTATGTATATATGCTAGCCGTTTCTAGTGTCCCGTATTCCGTATTCCGTATTCATTATTCCGTATTCCGTATTCCGTATCTCGTATTCCGTATTCCGTATCTCGTATTCCGTATTCCGTATACCAAATTCCGTATTACGTATCCCGTTCCCGTTCCCGTCTCCCGTTCCCGTATCCCGTTCCCGTATCCCGTTCCCGTATCCCGTTCCCGTATCCCGTATCCCGTATCCCGTATCCCGTATCCCGTTCCCGTATCCCGTTCCCGTATCCCGTTCCCGTATCCAGTTCCCGTATCCCGTTCCCGTATCCCGTTCCCGTATCCCGTTCCCGTATCCCGTTCCCGTATCCCGTTCCCGTATCCCGTTCCCGTATCCCGTTCCCGTCTCCCGTTCCCGTATCCTGTTCCCGTATCCCATTCCCATATCCCGTTGTCGTATCCCGTTCCCGTATCCCGTTCCCGTATCCCGTGCCTGTATCCCGTTCCCTGTTCCCGTATCCAGTTCCCGTATCCCGTTCCGGTATCCCGTTCCGCTATCCGTTCCGGTATCCCATTCATGTATCCCGTATACCGTTACCGAATCCCTTAATCAGCTTTCGTATCCAGATTCCGTATCCCGTTGCCGTATCCTGTTCCCTGTTCCCGTATCCCGTTCCCGTATCCCGTATCCCGTATCCCGTATCCTGTATCCCATTCCCGTATGCCGTTTCCGTATCCTGTATCCTGTTCCCGTATCACGTTCCCGTATCCCGTTCCCGTATCCCGTTCCCGTATCCCGTTCCCATATCCCGTTCCCGTATCCCGTTCCCTTATCCTGTAACTGTATCCCGTTCCCGTATCCCGTTCCCGTTTCCCGTTCCCGTATCCTGTTCCTGTATCCCGTTCCCGTATCCCGTTCCCGTATCCCGTATTCTGTATCCCATTCCCGTATGCCGTTTCCGTATCCCGTATCACGTATCCTGTTCCCGTATCCCGTTCCCGTATCCCGTTCTCGTATCCCGTTCCCGTATCCCGTTCCCGTATCCAGTTCTCGTGCCCCGTATCCCGTTCCCGTATCCCGTACCCCGTTCCCGTATCCCGTTCCCGTATCCCGTTCCCGTATCCCGTTCCCGTATCCCGTTCCCGTATCCCGTTCCCGTACCCGTATCCCGTTCCCGTATCCCGTTCCCGTATCCCGTTCCCGTATCCCGTTCCCGTATCCCGTTCCCGTATCCAGTTCCCTTATCCTGTAACTGTATCCCGTTCCCGTATCCCGTTCCCGTTTCCCGTTCCCGTATCCCGTTCCCGTATCACGTATCCCGTTCCCGTATCCCGTTCCCGTATCCCGTTCCCGTATCCCGTTCCCGTATCCCGTTCCCGTATCCAGTTCCCGTATCCCGTTCCCGTATCCCGTTTCCGTATGTATCCCGTTACCCTATCCCGTTCCCGTATCCCGTTCCCGTATCCCGTTCCCGTATCCCGTTCCCGTATCCCGTTCTCGTATCCCGTTCCCGTATTCCGTTCCCGTATTCCGTTCCCGTATTCCGTTCCCGTATTCCGTTCCCGTATTCCGTTTCCGTATTCCGTTTCCGTATCCCGTTCCCGTATCCCATATCATGTTCCCGTATCCCATTCTCGTATCCCATTCCCGTATCCCATTCCCCTATCCAATTCCCGTATCCCATTCCCGTATCCCATTCCCGTATCCCATTACCGTATCCCATTCACGTATCCCATTCCCGTATCCCATTCCCGCATACCATTCCCGTATCCCATTCACGTATCCCATTCCCGTATCCCATTTCCGTATCCCATTCCCGTATCCCGTTGCCGTATCCCGTTCCAGTATCCCGTATCGCCTTCCCACTCCAGTCCCCGTTCCCGTATCCCGTTTCCGTATCTTGTTTCCGTATCCGATTCCCGTATCACGTTCCCGTATCACGTTCCTGTATGACGCTCCCGTATCGCGTTCCTGTATCCCGTTCCCGTATCTCGTTCCCGTATCCCGTTCCAGTATCCCGTTCCCGTACCACGTTCCCGTATCTCGTTCCCGTATCCCGTTCCCATATCCCGTTCCCGTATTCCGTTCCCGTATCCCATATCCTGTTCCCGTATCCCATTCCCGTATCCTATTCCCGTATCCCATTCCCGTATCCCGTTGCCGTATCCCGTTCCAATATCCCGTATCACGCTCCCACTCCAGTCCTCGTTTCCGTATCCCGTTGCCGTATCTTGTTTCTGTATTCCATTCCCGTATCACGTTCCCGTATCACGTTCCCGTATCACGTTCCCGTATCCCGTTCCTGTATCCCGTTCCCGTTCCCGTATCCCGTTCCCGTTTCCCGTATCCCGTTCCCGTATCCCATTCCCGTATCATGTTCCCGTATCCCGTTCCCGTATCCCGTTCCCGTATCCCGTTCCCGTATCCCGTTCCCGTATCCCGTTCCCGTATCCCGTATCCCGTTCCCGTATCCCGTTCCCGTATCCCGTTCCCGTAACATGTTTCCGTTTCTGTATCCCGTGCCCGTATCCCGTATACTGTTCCCGTATCCTGTTCTCGCATCCAGTTCCCATACCCCGTTCCCGTATCCCGTTCCCGTATCCCGTTCCCGTATCCCGTTCCCGTATCCCGTTCCCGTATCCCGTTCCCGTATCCCGTTCCCGTATCCCGTTCCCGTATCCCGTTCCCGTATCCCGTTCCCGTATCCCGTTCCCGTATCCCTTTCCCGTATCCCGTTCCCGTATCCCGTTCCCGTATCCCGTATCCCGTATCCCGTTCCCGTATCCCGTTCCTGTATCCCGTTCCTGTATCCCTGTATCCCGTATCCCGTTCCCGTATCCCGTATCCCGTTCCCGTATCCCGTTCGAGTATCCCGTATCTCGTTTCCCGTTTCCGTATGTCGTATCCCCTTCACGTATCCGATCCCATATCCTTTATCCCGCTCCCGTATCCAGTTTCCGAAACCCCTTCCGGTTTCCCGTTCCGTATCCAGTTCCCGTATATCGCGTATATCCCGACATCTTATATCCCGTTCCCGTATCCCGTTTCCGTATTCTGATCCCGTATCCGGTATACCGTTCGCGTATCCGGGATACTTTAATCAGATCCCGTATCCAGTTACCGTATCCCGTTCCCGTATCCCGCTCCCGTATTTCATTCCCGTATCTCGTACACCGTTCCGATATCTCCTTACCATATCTAGTTCCCGTATCTCATTCCCGTGTCCTGTTCCCGTATCTAGTTCCAGCATCCCTTTCTCGTACCCAGTTTCCGTATCTTGTTGCCGTATTTCGTTCCATATCTTATTACCGTATCTCGTTGCCGCCTCGCAGTCTCTGCCAAAACATTCTAGCGGTTTAAATGCCTGAAATCTGTCAACCGGCTTCCACAAAATCTCTTCGCGAAGGAGGTGCGACGTCAGCTAGTCATACGCTCATGGATGAATTTGACTGAAGCAGTGTCAGCCTTGGGCAAAATTAAACGATCGCAGTGTGTGGTAGGATTACATAATATACACGCATTATAAATGACTCACGATAATATCGGTACCTACCACGAGCGAGCCGGGTGTTACGTTATTGCGGGCAGCAGCTATCGCCGGGGGCAGACTACGCAAGCCAACGAGCCCGACGTTACGTTATTGCGTGAGGGAGCTATCGCCGGCCGCCGGCCGGCGCCCGACTGGCGCATAGCTTCGGTAATCGTTTACGTTTGACTTCTGCATAAGTTACCTATGAGCGATTAGCAAAATATTTTGGGTGGATATAGGTCAGCAAGAACGGCGCTACCCGTCTGTGTAATTTTTCCGGTGAAGTTTGTCCTTATTTTTGGTGTTACGGCGGTGTGAAGCATTAAATGGTCCAAAAATATTGCATTTGAACTTGAACGCCAAAATATTAGTCTCACAGCTTTGAGTAACAAATATAATTTGAAGAGGGTCACTGCGCCTGCAAATTGGTGCCCGGATCAGCGTTCTACGTTGAACAGTTTCCGAGCACCAATTTAAATCCTGAATAAGCCAATTTTATCATTAAAGTGGTCACAACTTTGCACGTGGCACGCGCATTGTTCTCAACAACATTTTATACGCCAGGCCAATCGATTATCTATCACATAGTGTTGCTCGCGTACCGCTGCGACTCTTGGTTGCCGAGCAAGTGACCGGGGAACTGCGAGGAACTTGCCCGTTTTTCGCGATTTCCGAATGTCGCGTTCCCCATGTTAAACGAATGGCGCACGCGCGCACGCGCCGACACCGCACCTTTGGTCTTATGAAGCTGAAAATTTAATACGACCTGTTGAATCACGGAACCCAAACTTCCTGAAAAAAATAACTCTCATAACTCATCAGACGACTGCACAGGAACCGATTTAGGGCGTCACTCCGGCGGCGGCGGCGGCGGCGGCGGGTCATCTTTTAGGATTTATAATATATAGAGATAGAGATATTAGGATAGAGATAGAGATAGAGATAGAGATAGGGATAGAGATTGTGGCAACGGACAATGCACTTAGGAGCCCTCAGGCGCATTGCAACTTATTGCTCCTTACTTATTTCTTCACATGTAAGTTTTTTTCCGTTGATCAGAGTATCAGAACACCGCGAAAATAGCCAAAGATCCAGCGGATCCAGCGGATCCTAGGGTCCGCTGGATCCGCTGGATCTTTGGCTATTTTCACGGTGTTCTGATACTCTGATCAACGGAAAAAACTTACATGTGAAGAAGTAAGTAAGGAGCAATAAGTTGCAATGCGCCTAAGTGCTATAGCGCATTGTCCGTTGCCACAATCCGCATTCAATGGTGAAAACGTCTGGGGGCATGGCCATGTCCTTTGGTCTATGACCTTTGCACCACACATTTCACTAATGATGATGCTTTGTGACTGTGTTACGAATGTCTTCGCAAAGTCTGTCACAAAAACAAATACATGACGGCTGGTTGATAAGAAAGTTAGAAATGTGGATGAACGAAAATCACCGTTACATACTGTTAATTTTCCTGGTATCTTTTGTATCGTAGTACGATATATTCTATGCTACGTTTAACGAAAAATAGAGTAATCGGTAACGTAGCAAAATATAACGTAACGTAATTCGGTAGCGTAGCTTTGGCCTAAAAACCATACGTAGCGTAGCGTATTTCCGTAGCGTAGCGTAGGCCATCACTGGGCCTGTATGTACCTTTTGCGGACGGGAAACGCCCGCGGCTCCACCAGTGGCCGCGGCTCTTCACGCCGCCGGTGGCCACGAGCGGGTGCAGACTGATGCGATGTCGCAGGTCCGTGGTGCCGCACTTCGGCTGGCCGATCACGTACAGGTACGGCAGACAGTGCACCCGCAGCGCGCGCACTGCAGGCGGCCGGCCGACGAACGGCTGGTACAGACGCGCCCTGTGGACACATGACCTCAAGGGTGAGAGGTTACTCCCCCCCCTCCCTTGGCCGTCCGGCACCCCGACGCTGACACCAGGGGCGGATCCAGCGGGGGGGGGGGGGGCAACGGGGCTGACAGCCCCCCCCCCCCCCTCAATGGAAATTGGCGCCCCTGCGCCGAAGGCGCAATCTGGGCCACGCAGGCGCCCCCAAAACCATGGAAGGCGCCCCAAACCCATGGAGGGCGCCCTAAAACCCGTGGAGTGCGCTCCCTCACCCATGGAGGGCGCCCCCAAACTCATTGAGGGCGCCCCAAACCACTGGAGGGTGCCCCCAAACCCATGGAGGGCGACCCCAATTCCGGGGAGTGCGCCCCGATGCCCAAAAAGCACCCCGCACTTCAGAACTTCGGAAGGGCGCCCTCGAAACTCGGAAGCGCGCACTCGAACGCGATTAGGCATGCACACCGAATCTCAAGAGGGTGCCCCAAATTTGAGAATGGTGCCCCAAAATCCATAGTGGGCGCCCCCAATCCCATGGAGGGCGCCCACCAATCCCATTGAGGGCGCTCCCAATTCCGGGGAGGGAGCCCCGATACCCGGAAAGCATCCCAAACTTCAGAAGGGCGCCCCCAAACTCGGAAGTGCGCCCTCAAACGCGATGCGGTGCACCCCGAATCTGAGGAGGGCGCCCCCAAACTCGTGGAGGGCGCCTCCAATCCCATGAAGGGCCCCCTCAAACCCATGGAGGGCGCCCCCAAATCATAGCACTGCACACTGTTGCTATTTGGTTTCAGAGCGGCCAAAACCCCCTTTTGGCCATGGGTCAAATTTTGAGTTACAATGCACTTTTTCTCACAGAGAAATGTCCACGGGCCCCGGAATCAGCGGTCATATTGACCAAAACATCTTTCGAATAAGTTTGTTGATGTCTTCAACTCACGGGTTCTGAAAAGTCCATGAACAGGGCCTATGGACCAATGAGTTTGCCGATTTTGGAGCTTGTCTAGTATGTGTTGTTTGTCATCAAAATATATATGTTTGGCATGAAATGAAAGCCCACTTCATGTTCTTTCAGGTGAGGATAAATTCTGAAGAAAAGAATGTCTTTCATATAAAAATATATATTTATATATTTTGCGCCTTTATTGCTGACATAAACAATAATATTGCCACTTTTGACAATCTCGGAAAATGAATGCTAAAGAATGCTACGGTTAAGAGCATATATAACACTTTCTTACATGTGTCCTTAATGCATATCCACAATATCTAGTGCCACTTTTTGCCGGATTCATATTTATTACAAATTTGGTAAAGCGTTACCAGCCGCGCGGGGCATGGCTCGGCCGCTGCACCCGCCACCATAGGCGGCGGAACGGGGGGGGGGGGCACCGAGTCACCGAGTGCCTCCCCCCTTGAATTTGCAAGGAGGAACTCATATCAAAGTGCCCCCCCCCCCCATCCCCCTAAATTTGGTATGGCTAAGGTTCATGAGTTAGGACTAATAATCAAATTTATGGAAACACATTTGTATAATATCGTGATTATTTACGAGATTGCTAATGCAGGCCTGGCATTTCCGTTCCGCCAGACGTTGCGTCAATATCATGCGGTGGTTTATAGTGCACGACGGAAACCGCGCTAATACACATAATGCGCAGCTTAGACTTAACCCGCGCCCCGCTGGGGGGGGGGGGGAGGGGGCAGGCAATGTCTGCCCCCCCCCCCCTCCTGGATTTGCTCAATAACTTGAAAATTATGATAGATATTAACGTAAAACTTACAGTACCTTTTGCTACATCAATTATACGTCTTAAAAAACAATGGAATTGACATAGTACGTTGGGAGATAATGACGTTTTAATGATTTCATATCATGCAATTTTTTGGGAAAAACGATAAATGTTTGAAAAACCGTAGAAAATCGAGTTTTGATGAAAATTACAAATGAAAAACGTCAAAAGAAAGGAAATTGCATTTTAAAAATGGATATCTCAGATTGTTTGAAATTTTGGGTCTTTGACTTTAAAAAATATTTTTTGCTTTGTTTCTGGAAAATTTCCTCATTTTTGTTGTTGAAGATATTACAAAAATGGAATACACATTAGAGAAACAAATATGGAAGGTATCCAAACCAAATTTCAAAGCAATATCTATATTTTTGACTGACTTATCGCTCCCTAAGTTTAGGTGACTCATGTCATTTTTTTTAAGTTACTTTGTTTTGCTTCTAATGACCAGATACAGGCAAATAAATGCCAGCGCTATATTTTTTAGACAAAACTGGTCTAGAAACATGCCTTTTTATTTAGATTAATCAATTTCAAATTGTGACCTTATGTGACCTGACTTTGACCTGAGGGCCATTTATGGGGCCAGGTTTTGAAAATTGCTGCTATTATCGAATTATACGTGTATCGAATTATACGTGTCCCGAACCATGTTTTCGATGATGCTGAACTTGAATATTGTCATTATTTTTGTTTGATAAATTTGCAAACAAATAAAAATGTCGAAAAATAATTTTAAAACAAATTATTTTTGCAAATTTATATTAACCCTATTACTGTCGGGATAAAAAAATGGGAATATGTTGGGGGCCTATCCCCCCCCCCCCCCTCTCCTTCGTATCTCGGAAACCGCTGGACTGATTATCTCTGGGAAAGTGGCATTCGATTCCTTGGAGCATGAACTAGATTCCTGGATTCATAAGTATGCAAAATTTTGTTATGGGCGGATACAGGTAAAAACAAAATGGGGAAACATGCATTTTTAGATTCTTGCCCTGGGACGTTGTTTGAACGCAATTTTTTTAATGTGGTTGGATTTCGCCACCTAATTGTATGCTCTAACATAAACTCCTTTTAAAGTTTGGGGAAATTAACCCAATGGCTTCCTCAGGCAATTCCAAGGGGGGGGGGGTATCTAACGATATAATATTTTTTGCCGCTTTGATTTCTCTTTTAGATGCTAATAATCATATGTATATGCATTATAATGTAAGTTATGGCAGTTATTTATTTGTGCAGTGGCGTGCTCAGGAGGGGAAAGGAATTGAGCTTTGTCTTTTGTTATCTCTAGCTTTGCTTATTGATATATATATTTTGCTATGTAGTGTCACGCCATGGGTCCACAATTCCCCCTAATTGCATACCTGTGACTGCCTATGCCCCAAAATACAATTGTGATCCATGCAGATAATGCATGAAATTACCGACTACAAAATAACGTTCAGGTGCACTAAACACATTGCGTGTGAACGGAGTCAAACACATGTTCCCAAAATCCGTCCCTGGAGTCGCCCTTGGGAAACGATTTTTTTAATAAAAAAAATTGAAACGTGTGCAAGGCATTGCTAAAACAGGTCTCCAAGTTGCAAGTTGATATCTTTTGTTATATAGTTACACGTCGTGGTTCCACGACTCTCTCTAATTTCATCCTCGGAGGCGCACATAACATTGGGCCATGCGCTTGCGTCCCACCCCTGGAACCGCCTATGCCACAAAAAACAATTGTGATCCATGCAGATGATATTACACGAGGTAGTCTACCGCGAAATAACGTTTTGAGTTACTAAACACCATGTGTGTATACACTTGCTCCCAAAAAACAGTTCCTGGAGTCGCCTGTGGGAAATCCTTTTTTTAATCACACCAGGTGTGCAAAGAACAGCTAAGAAGGTGCACCGAGTTCAAAATTCTTATCTTTCAGATTTCGATGAAATACCATTGACCCCAAAATTCCTCCAAAAATACGTCCGTGAAGGCGCTCATGCTTAATCCAAAAAAAAAATGTTCAACATGTCTACAAAAAGCAGTAAGGAAAGGTGTGAAAGTCGTGGGCTCGTATCTACAACGGTTATAGAATGGGAACTGGTTCCCTTTGAAAGCCGAGTCACGCTGAAAACCCAAACATGCCCCCCCCCAAAAAAAAAAACACGCCTGGTGAGCTGATTTTTTAATTTAAAAAAATCAAAATTGTGCCCAATGAATATTTAGGAAAAGTCAAAAAGTTTGATGGCCGTATCTTTACTCGTTTTTGGGGACAGAAGCGGACAAACCTTAAGGGTGTCGTTTTAGTCCCCCCCCCCCCGACACTAATAGGGTTGAGGAAGGAATCCTGAAAAATAAATACATTATGTATAACTCAAATTCATCAGATCAACTTTGAAATGTCCCCAGAAATGGGAAAAATATGCCCAAAAGCATGCCACATTTGTGTGACATGCTACAATGGTGGCATGGTTTTGGTCATTTGTTGACGTTTCTGTTGAAATTGGATGATTATTTGATGAAGGTGATGAAATGGTTAATTAGTTTTTCTCAAAAGTTGTGCTAAAATGATCAATAACATGCCAATTATGTATTTTAGTAGTCAAATGAATAATTAAAATAGACAAGCTTTCGACATCACTGTCATCATCAGGTCATCATCAGTCATCATCAGGAGAGATCTGATGACAGTGATGTCGAAGCTTGTCTATTGTAATTATTCATTTGACCACTAAAATACATAATTGGCATGTTATTGATCATTTTAACACAACTTTTGACAATAATGTCCATCATGCCAGCCATCCAAATAATAAATAATTAGTTTTTCAGTACTCTTTTTGCCCCTTTTTCTTGGACCTATAAAAGGGTGATGCTCCTTAAAACGCCTGAAGTCTGTCGAAAATTGACACATTTTCCTATTGAAAAGGAATTCTAACCAACTTTAATTCAGGGCAGTTTGTTTTATATCAGCTAATCATGCATAACGAGCGAAATCTGACAAGCTTTGAGGATAGTGTGATACTTTTTGGAATCTGGCCCCTAAAGCAACTTCTTTGTCGTTCTGGGTCGACCTTGAACAATGACGTGCCAAATAGACAAAATTGGTCGGGCAAAAATGTCCCCATCAGCTTTGTTTTGGCCCCACCTAATTTGTGTTTGATCAAAGACGAAACTTCTGTTCGATTTGAAAGCATTTTAGAAAGAGAATCAGTCCAGCTGTCAATCCAGCTGTCAAGTCAGTTGGAAAAATCGGGTTCTTCAGCTATGAAACCTACATTTTTCCCCATCAACTTTTTTTGAAATGCACGGTAAGACATAATGTGGAGTTATAATTTTAATTATTAATGATGTTATTAATCAGGACTTACTCCACAAGAGTTAGGCCTGTGGAGTAAGTCAAGATTAATAACGTATTTTTGGGAAATGTTCCTGTCATGAACGCTACCAAATTAAATTTGTCGCGTCATACTTTCGCTGAAAAGAACCTCGCTGGCAATAGGACAAATTAAGGAAGACACGAGAAGAGATGTGGTATGTGCAGAATGTTGTGAAGCAAACCGTATATTTTCCGTGTCTTATATGACAATTCAAAAGGGAATGTTTCACCGTTCTCAAAGTTGTCAAATATACGCTGGATGTACTCGAAAATATGAAGTAAGTGCTGCTGAAAACGATGGTGATATTTTCTCTCGAAAGGTCACTTAACTTTATACAAATTAACTTGTTTTATTTGGAATGATGACGTCATTATTGAGCTATAGACCGCCGCTGATTGGCTGACAAAAAGCAAAATATGAAGTAATTGCTGCCGAACACCATTATGACATTTGTTTCTGGCAAACAGTACTCAATTTAATAAAAAGTTAAGTTTTAATATTTGGGTTGATGACGTCATATTGAGCTCTAGATAGCTACACAGAAATCCTTTATGCTGCCAAATTATGGCACAATTATTTCGAGACAATTCCGGCGCTTTGAATACAAAACAAACAAATTACCAAACTATTGAAACGTAGCAAATATCTCCAAGGTTCGCCTTAAAACAAGTCGACTACCACCACCATTTGGTAAAGAGAGACAACGTCATCGGCTTTAGACCCGTATTCAAATACACGTAGGGTTTATTCGTTACAATTGTCAAGACCAAGCTCGAATTTCTTTTCGATTAGACCTATGTGGTTGTTTTAACTGCTACCCTACTATATTTCAATGCAAATCCAACAACATGGCAATCTCAACTTAAATATAATGTTAAGGTGGGATAGTCCCTTTAAAGGGAGTGGCCTACTGTTTTGGTGTGTCAAAAATATCTGTCATACGGTAAGTAGCTATCGATTTGATTGTTCGATACGATGAAATTAACATCTGGAGCCCATTTAGCTGAATTTTCACTTATATTGTTTTTTGCTTATTTTTTGTTTCGATATCAAAAAACGGTCGCCACTATAGTGATGTTATGTAAAACGGCGCACATAAGACAATAAAACTACGGTCACATCATGCAAGATAGAGAGACAAGTTTTGCACAGCATGTTCTTGCCACTGTGCACTTTATTATGTGCAAGTTGCGTTGTTATAAATTGATATCTTTGCCGAAAAATGGACATCAAGCGTTGCGAGTAGCGGGACAGACGGTACTGTTCGGCTGCTGCTATCAGCGCGCACGAGCTGTTTTGTCGAACTGCTAATTGGCCGGCGCTAACGATATGCTAGCAGTTTAATCGATAGTTGCGGTGCTTCTTGTAGCGGAAGCCCTCTGGAGTCTACCTAATATTTTTTGTTTGTTCCCAAGCCAGTTCCTGGAGTCTTTGGAATATCTCAGCAACTAGTGCGAATCTGGAAAAAATGAAAGGATTGTTCGATTCAGAAAATTATGTTCTATAAACCAGTGTCAATAACCACAAATAAGCGATGTGAGTAGGCACACTCCCTTTAAGATCAGCCTCGTCAAAGTTGGGGGGCGCCGTCCCCCGATCCCGAAGTGGGGGGGGGGGGGCTCCCACCCAGTCCCGAAGTTGGGGGGGGGACAAGCGCCCCCTCTGCCCCTCCCCCTGTTCCCGGGCCTAGGGATATACAGCCCCGGCGACACCGTGCTGAGGCCGGCAGGACTTCCAAACGTGGCGGCTTTGAGGCGGCTCACCGGCAGCAGCCGTGAGCGGCTTGTCCGGGGCTGCAGGCCGCTCGAAATAACCGGCGTGTTCCGGGAGAGACGATCCGGCCACAAAGCGGGCCACTTCAAATAAACACTGCTCGTGCTGGGCTCTCCTACGGAGAGAGCCGCCGCCCGGCGCCAGACACAAGGACTCGTCTGCTCTTCGCTGCCCTGTATTTCGGCTCGGTTTCGGCAGTCTCCAGCTCGTCTCGGCTGAGATATCAAAAACCAGGTGGGATTTTCTTCGGAAATTCGAGAGAGAAAAAATGTGCATTCTACACCATCACCTCTCCGATTCTTCTGCAAATTTGCTCCAAGGAGTATTCATAGTCGCAGTGGCGTCGCCAAGGTTTCAAAACTTGTACGGACACACCATGACAACACATCGAACCTTTCGAGCGGGGGGGGGGGGGGGGGGGGGGGTAGGACGTGAGTTTTTTTGCAGGGGTGTCAATACAATGTTTAAAGGAAACCATCCACTTCCATAATGGGATTTGTATCGCCGAGATAGCAGTTTTGAAGGCTATGTCGATAAATCACTTACGTCTGAATGCATTATCTGGTTGAAAGGACTCTCCTGCTGAATATAATCAGTGTTTTGTCCTGTCATTCAGCGTTGTGTCAAAAAACGTAGCACTGTGTCGTGATGCTTCATATGTAAGCATGTAATAAAAGCAGCGTTACTGAACCAGCGAGCGAACCCTTCGCCACTGACAATATTATCCTAGTTGTGCAAAGCAATGATGAGATAATCATTACATTTGTAGGTACTTACTAATTATATAAATAATTATTTTAACTAAGTTCCTAGCTTTTTACAACTCACTTCTATTCTTCTTTCAAAGCACACAATGTGGTGGACCAAGCACCATATCCTCCTGAGCCCTGCGACCAAAGCGTTAACTGTAGAACTCTCACCCTGTTCCGAGGGATATGGGGGCCGGTACGATTTTTTTCAGAGGCCCGCTGTGGGATTTGAACCCCGGTCCCCGGCACAGAAAGCAGATATTTTACCACTGTACCACCAAGCACACACACAATATCATAACAACATGCGCCATTTTCGCATTTTGCGCCACTTCCGCAATCTATACTGAAAATGCGTGTCTATGTTATCGAAATATATTGCTTTCGAAAAAATGATTTTTGGGTACCTATATCTGGATAATTTAGCTAAAGAAATGGCCAAAAAGTGGGGCGGTCATTGTCTCCCGACCCCTTTGTTCCAACGCTTGTGACATTTTCGCTCAGGTCAATATTGAGGTCACCAAAGTTCAAAGGTCAAATTTTTCAAGTTTAGGACATCGCTCCAGAAACACCCCAAATATATCGGGAACTATGATAGCTAGGAACAAACGGAGAAACGCAATCGAAGACTCTTGAAAAATGCTATCGCTTAGGTGTCCTCAAATTTTATATAAGGACAATAGTTTAAGCCCCAGAGGTAACTAAAGGTCATGTTGGCATTTTCTTCCCAAAAGTTGCTCGTGCATAACTTATTTACCTAATAAAGATAGGGCAATCATTTTAACGCCATCGTGTTTGCCTCGACAAGGCGATCCGAACCATACTTATGGTGACCGGATCGGGTCAATTTCAAAATATGAACTCAGGTCAAGGTCATTTGGTGAACCAGATTGGTCATGTTGCATATGGGGAGACGCATCTCGACGAGATAAACACTGTGGTATCAGTCACACGTCTCTAGCTAGCACGTCTCCAGCACTCCCGTTTGCTCCTTGCATTTCCTCAAAATTTCCGGAGACGCATCCCCAGCACTGCGCAGATGCCTAATACACTGATCAAACCCACCGCGTACAAAAAAAATATACATTTTGCGGCGAGAGTCGTCAGTGGCCGCCGTAAAATGGATCACATTTCTGATGTGATCTGTGATTTACGGTGGCTGAACGCACAGCAGCTCATTCAATACCATTCTGTTTGCGCTGTCCTGCACGCTATTCGTACCGGTTCACCACCGTACATCGCCAGCACCATAGCCCGCGCACTGCAGGGGGTTGATTTCCGCCCCCCCTCAGGTTTTTCAAAGATAGCGAAAAAACGTCGGCGCACAGCGCCGCCGAGTTTTCGCACACCTGTCAGGACATCAATTGCGCACACTTTGAAAAAGAAAATAACCTCGGGTCATCTCAGGTCAGGTCACCAGACCAGGTCAAGTGACCCCACCTCCAAAAATGTTTGCAGTTGTGCCAAAGCCAGAGTTTTTCACCGATCAGTTTTAAACTTACAGAATGTCATGAGGGCATAAGTACTTACAATTCATATATCTCGGAATTTTGATATCGGTGACCTAAGGTCAGGTCAATTTCGTAACCTCCCCATAATAAGTCAATGGGGGAATATACAAATGCTAAGGATATGCATGATATTAGTCCAATTACTTCCGGATCATGTTATTATAGGATATTCTTGATGATCCAAGTGTAAGTTTTGTTCAGTAACCCCTATTAGGTCATTTGAGGTCATGTGAGGTCACCATCACTTTTTTGTCAATAACTCCCGACATAATGAAAATAGAGGAGTGAAACAGACATCAATGTGTTTGTCTCGTCGAGACACGTCTTCCCATATGCAACATGCCCTACTTGGGTCACCACTTGACCTTGACCTGAGGTCAAATTTTTAAGTTAACTTAACAAGGTCACCATGTACATCATTCAAAGCGCATTGACAAGATAAACACAATGGCGTAAACAGTTTTCCGTTATCTTTATTACATAAAAGTTAATAGTGAAAAACAATTAAGCAAAAATAACGTATTTTTCCCCTTTTTGACCTCTGGAGCCTCAAATATTGATCTGAGATCAAATTTGAGGACACCTCAGCGATTCAAAATTTCACTGGCTGGCGTTTTCTTTTTTCGGTTTGTTTCTAACTAGCATCGTTTCTGAGATATATAGGAATTCCTGGAGCGATGTCCTAAAACAGGAAAAACTGGAAAATTTGACCTTTGATGACCTCTGGTGACCTCAATTTTGACCTGACCTAAAACAATACTGAAATACCTTCGATAGAACATGTATCAAGCTATCAAATGCCGTTTTCCGCTTCTCGCTACGTAGCGTAGTTTTTTAAATCTCAGGGGGGGGCGGAAATCACCCCCCCCCCCCCCCCCCCCCCCCTGCAGTTCGTGTTCGGCGCAAAGCCCCTGCAGTGCGCGGGATAGGACAGCGGCAGCGTGACATTCACGGGCGTGACACCCGCTCGGCGCACCTGCTCTCGCTACCGCGCATACGGACGGAGGCGGGCAGGCGGCGGTTATGTTACCGCGGTGTTAAGTGTGTGAATGGCATGAACGTACTCGCAGATGGGAGCACTTGTACGCGTCGCGCACTGAAGAAGGTCGTTCTGAAGGGTCGTTTTGAGCTTACAGGATGATTCAGACCGATGTGAATGTGTTCTTGTTTTTAAAAGTCTTTGTTTAGCATTATTTGCGTTTTTTATATTCCATTGTACCGATAGGTTCCTGTACGTATTGCACCCATTTTCGTATTGCCATGTCTTGTGTTGTGACTCGTCAGTGTGAAAAGCCACACGATTATTTCAAGTGGATAATTGATTTAATACACATCTTACATCTTACTGTGCTTGGAACCATGTAAAATAAAACGCGCGTGCATCCGCGTTGTCAGCGCCAGGAGGAAGCCAAATACAGTTGAGTAAAATTACGGCCTGACCATTTATGTTAATGTACTAGCGGGTGCGCACTTAACTTCTAGACAAAGTTAAATCTCCCATAACTCCGTTAATAAAAAGCTACTGAGACAAAATTTTGATTCATTAACCCGCGCCGTGCCGTAGGGGGGGGGCATTTAGACGCCCGCCCTAAGGTTTTTCGAGGACAGCGAAAAAAACGGCGGCGCGCAGCTCCGCCGTTTTTGGCACAGCTGTTCTGCCATCAATTGCGCACATTGTGTAAAAAATACCTCGGGTCATACAGGTCAGGTCACCAGACCAGGTCACGTGACCCCATCTCCAAAAATGTTTCCGGTCGCACCACAGCCACAGTTTTTGGCCGATCGATTTCATACTTACAGGATGGCATTAAAGCAATAGTACCTACAATACGTTTATCTCGGATTTTGTATATTGGTGACCTAAGGTCGGGTCAATTTCGTGACCTCCCTGTTATAAGTCAATGGGGAAATAATCAGATGCTTCCTTTTATGAGAATACGAATTACATCAGCCCAATTCCTTCTGGGGATCATGTTATCATAGACTAATCTTGAAGTTCCAGGTGAAATTTTTGTTCAGTGTCCCTACAGGGTCAGTGAGGTCACCCGAAGTCACCAACACTTGTTTGCCAATAACTCTCGATAAAATCAAGATATATAAGTGAAACTGGCACCAATGTGTTTGTCTCGCCAAGGCACGTATCCCAATGTGTAACATGACCTAATTAGGTCACCATTTGACCTTGACCTGAGGTCAAATTTATAAGTTGATCTAACCTGGTCATCATGCATATGATACGAAGTACCTTGACGAAACAAACACGATGGCGTCAAAATTATTGCGATATCTTTGTTACGTAAAAAGATATTTGTGAAAACTATTTTGCTTAAAAAATAGCCTTTTTACACTTGTTATGAGCTCTGGAGCCTAAACTATTCACCTGAGCTCAAATCTGAGGACATCCTGTCGCTTGCAATTTTCAAGAGCTTTCCATGGTTGTTGTTTTCTTCCTTTGTTCCTAGCTATCATAGTTCCTGTGCAATCTGGGAATTTATGGAGTTAAGTCTTAAAACTTGCAAATCTGACACTTGATGACTTCTGGTGACCTCAATATTGACCTGAGAAAAAATGGCCTAAATAGATTCAAAATGCATGTTGACGAGCTTTCGAACAGTGTTTTGGTTTTTGTCTACGTCCTATAGAATCCGAGTTAGAGGGGGGCGTCGAAACGCCCCCCCCCCCCCCTCCCCCGACACGGCGAAGGTGGCGCCGAGCACCGGCACGGCGCGGGTTAAGGACCTATATGTATAGCACGTGTATACCAAATTTCATGCTTATAGCATAATTTTGTATTCATCGTGGAAGCCCCAACCAAGACGGCTGTGCGAAATTTGGTGGCGGAATTTGTGCAGAATCACCCAAATTTTAACAAATGCAAAGTTGTAGCCCATTTCCGTGAAATGGGTGTAGCGAGGTCAACTGTCTATGCCTTCATGAGAAACATTGAGGGAAGAGGAAATGTTGAACACAAAGGCATGGGGAAAGACTTAGACCTGTGGTCAAGATGCCCCGTCAAAGAAGGCAGGCCCTCGTTCACGCCGCCCGTAACCGCGTGGGCGTGTCCCTCCGTCTCCTGGCCAGGCGCTTCAGGATATCCTATAACTACGTGAGGAAAATCCTCAAGGAGGAAGGCATTAGATACCGAAAGAGGACCAAGGCCCCAGCAGCCACTTCGTAGACGCTGAAGACGCAGAAAATACGGATACGCAGACTGGCGAGGGGCACGCTCAAATCTGCAGGCGAATTCGGCGTGGTTATGGACGATGAGAGCTGTTTCACCTACGACGGCTCTGAAAGCCTGGTAACCAGGGTTTCTATGCTGGACGGGGAGGAGATGTGCCAGAAGATGTGGAAAATCGGCCCGCCGGCAAGTTCCAGCGGAAACTTCTGGTGTGGGTCGCCATATCTCCGCGTGGGGTCTCCAAGCCCGTCATCTGCCCCAGTCGGGCCAATGGCAATGGCCCGACAAATGGCCCGACTGATCGCTGCAATGTCAGCCCGAAGCGATCCAGATCTGAAGAAACGGATCCGCCGCGTGTTTCGCGAAATGGACCCGGAAGTGCCGCGCAAGACGATGGCGCGGGTGGGAGAGCATGTGCGGGCTGCAGACCGTCACGGGGCCAGCAGCGCCTTCCACTAGTGGCTGCAGTTAGTTGGTGAATGTGACTATGTACAGGTCAAGTTTGGTCTGGATATGTTTAAATACACAGAAGTTATGGGAGATTGAAATGTGTCCAGAAATTAAGTGCACATCCGTTAGTGACTAACACGAGAGTATTTTGTTTTGTTCCCTCGCGTATATCGCAATATCTCGTAAACTACCGCCAATATCGTCCCCAAACTTTCAGTACCCGCTTTCACAGCAAGCACCGCTCGCTAAATGGCTAAACGTTTTAGCAATGACATGGACAAAATGTCAATGCCCCTTGCCATTTTCGCACATACTCCTATTCCGAACTCCATACGAAAAACGTTAACATTTCATTCCAACTGGCCATTTGTGCCATGGAGGTAATTCGTCACGATTCGTCGCAAATAGTCCATCTAAAGATAATGAGCATATACACAGTTTAGGTACCTATCCATATCTCTAATTCTGCACCTTCAAATGGCTCCACAAACTTGTGGTTCCGCAAACAAACTCAAATGGTTCACTAGTCCACAGTCCGTACAAGTTTTTGGAGGTTCGCTAACTTGTACGGACACTGTCCGTACTGTCCGTAGTGGTGGCGACGCCCATGTTCATAGGCGTAGAATCGATATGACATCAAAACGCCATTTTTAGCAACAACTTCGGAGATATGCCCTCCGGCATTTTTGCCAGGTCATCACGGAGGCTGTTTTTGGAATGCACATAACTTAAAAACGGTTATAAGTAGCCAAATTAAACTTCTATGTTCCATTGACAATGAGCCAGAAGCAATTTGGCTAACTCGAAACTTTTTTATAAAGTTTTGTCACGTGACGTCCGTGACGTAATTGTTGACCCGTGACCTTGACCCCTAGTACAATGACACTGGAATTTCTGTCTAATGAAGATTTGACGTAAACCAATTATGGAACAAGTAATAATCGTGAGTTTCGGCCTACAAAAAAAAAAAACATTTGTAAGCTTCCCAATTCGGCCACCAGGTGACAATTTGGAAAAATTTAAGGCGTAACTTCCGATCCAAGTGCTTCAGGGGCATTACACAAAAATAGTGGTTCACTTTAAGAGTCAATGTCATAGTATGTCTAATTAATGTCACATGATAGGTCAAGGTCAGGTCAAAGGTCAAAATGGAAGCATCTCAGTGTGTTGGTTATATTTTCCACCAATAGCTTCACTGTGAGATTATTATCACCCAAAGTGCTCTCAAAGGCATAATATATATGCTGCATGAGCGAAAATCAAGTTTTAAGCAAACGTCACGGTCAAGGTCAAGGTCAGGTCGCAAAGGTCACTATTTAGTGACATTGACAATATATAGGTAGGTACAGTCGGTCTCACAGCGATCTTCCCTTACCATGTTTCTAAAACTCATCTAATTTCACTTCTGTGTACATGAAGGACTGATTTAAAGGAACGTGTGGTAACTACCTAGGTAGGTACCACATGGTCCCTTAAACCAGTCCTTCATGTACACAGAAGTGAAAATAGACGAGTTTTAGAAATATGGTAAGGGAAGATCATTATGAGACCGACTTTACATACATATACAAAAGTCATGCAGGTCATGTTTTATGGGCGTTTTTACGCGTATAATTTCATAGTGATAGCCATTTTACCAACTGACCTTATGTAAGTTGCGTTCAGTTAGGCTAATGTCGAGGTCAAATCGACATCAGGTCACATAAGGTCACATTTTGAAACTGGCTAATCTAAATAAAACAGACATGTTTCTAGACCAGTTTGCCACATAATTACGGTGTTGCTATTTATTTGTATGTATATAATCACGAATGGACACAAAACATAAAATCGCAAAATGACGTCAGGAGTTCATCATTCTTAGGAAGTTCATCATGCTTAAAGGGATATTGCCACCTCCGGAAAATTTCAAAAAGAAACTTGAATGAATGGTGGGGATCGACAATCGTGTATGCTCAAGCTCAAACTTGCTCCTGCAGCACCTAAATCAGGGTATCGACAATTGTTTTCATTTATATATTTCTGACTCCAAAGCGTTGGTCCCAGCTGTGCTCAGTACTAGATTCATGATGGCCGCTCTCATCCAGTTTGGCTGTGAAATTGGTGCCCGCCCAAAGCCGAAGCGTCCGAATTCGCCGAGACTTGACCTTGAAAAGTATATATGTATTATAAGGTATCGGTCACAAATCTACTACGGCCCCAAAGCCGAGCCATAGCCATTCTTGCTGTTTTATTCATGTTTTATTATGAAAGAGGCTATGGTTGTTGAAAATATAATTAACTGTATACGCATTTTAATTGTAAAGTGCACTGACAGAATGGTGATGTTGAGTTTGCAATATTAAAAAGCAAATCACAGTCCGCAAAGAAGTGTTTCTAAATAGTGATGAGGCGACTCCGATTTTACGAATGTGTGCCAATCATGAGTGGTGACAAATGTTTTTTAATCTAATGGGGGGATTTTCGGGAACCAAATTTTGCAGGTGAAATCGGACACGCTTAATCTACCGATACACACCAAAAAAACAACTCCATATTGACCTGCAAGGTGGCAATATCCCTTTAAGGAGTGCATCAAACTTAAGGAATATTTTGAAAGATGGTATATGTGATATTATATTTAAGTAATATTATATTATAGGGAATGTATTGAAGAACAACGCATGAGCAATCCACCAATTAACTCTCAAAGCATATCAACATATTTGACAGAGTGGTGGCTCCCTAAGCATGATGAACTCTTGACGTCATTTTGCGATTTTATGTTTTGTGACAATTTGTGATTAGATACATACAAATAAATAGCAACACCGTAATTATGTAACAAAACTGGTCTAGAAACATGACTGTTTTAGTTAGAATAGTCAGTTTAAAATGTTGACCTTATGTGATTTAACGTCGATTTGCCTTTGACATTAGGAAATAATTCACCTTGGAAAATTTGTCCAAACACGATTTGATTATATTTTGAAATACAATTTATTTTAACATTGTCAAAAATGGCCATACATCGCGCCGATTCAGGACAGAAGGTCGTAAATTATTAATTGTATCCAAACTATATGCATATTCTCTGAGTCAGGGTTCTCACGTCATGCGAATGAGAAAAAAAATGGCTCAGCCAATCAGATTCTAAAGTAGTCGCGTAAGGATAGACTCGCATTAGAGAAGTGCCAACCGGCGGCCGCGCGGTTCGCTTGCTAGACTCCAGCTGCCAGCTGATTGGCTGATAGTATAGCCTCTGCCCAGGCTATCGTAAGCACCACATTCTTTCGCCAGCACCGCATTCCTTCGCAAAAAAATCAAATATATTCGGCTGGAGAGTCTTTTCAGTCAAGACAACTTGCAGATAGGGGTTTCCCAACACGGGCTACAAAACTGCTATCTCAGTTCAAAACCCCATGTTGAAGGTGAACTATTTCCTTTAACCTAACCAAACGCACCTTACATGAGGCGAGTCAGTTGGTAAACATGGCTATCACTATGGAACACTACGCGTAAAAACACCCGTAAAACGTGAGCTGTTTCATTTTTGTAGATATGCGTAATATATGTGATTGTGAGTATATATGTGCATAATATACGTGAGCATAATATATGTGTTGCATGTGCGAAAATCAAGTTTTGGGCAAACGTCAAGGTCAATGTCAGGTGACCTTTGTGACCTGACATGTACCTTGATGTCATGTACCTTGATGGGGCGTCGCTGAGGGGGGGGGGGGGTCGCGACCCCCCACTTTTGAAAACCCGGGGGGGGGGGGTTGACCCTCCCCCACACACACACACACACTTTTTATGCTGGCCGACCCCCCCCCCCCCCCACCCAACACACTTGTTATGGCGGAAAGTGATTCTAGTTTGCATGTAATTCCCATATGGGGGCAATCACGTGACTACATTTCGGCCTGGGATGTTTACAATGTTTTCTTCTTTTAATTTAACACGCAACGGCTACGACGTATTTCTATGATCGCGGAACTAAGCATATTTTCATTATTTTCATGCTGGGATTCCAAATTCGTTCTATTTCACGCTAAGAAGAATAAGACGAGTTATCAATTGAGTCCAATATATATACATTATGCCTGTTATATATTTATTTTTGAGGTTTTCTTTATGGGAATCTGGGAGCCTCAACTCTAGCTGTGACAAAACTGGCGCAAGTAAACAATCCGAATATTTCAAGAATTAAATATTTTATTTTCCATACGACATGCTGTTTGATTAATCTTTTTCATTTTATCTAAATCAAATTAGTTATGGATTTTAAAATATTTGCTATGACTAAAATGGTGAACTTTTATATAATCCATTTCATTCCACTTTCCAGGTAAGGGCATGCAGTGTGCATGCATAGGTGTGCTACTAGCCTTGATATGTTCTTCTTCGGTTTAGATCCCCTACGTTGGTGTCCATTTTGATCACATGACTAAATGCACAACCTTATCTATATGAACCTTGGTACTTCCTATTAAAATGAAGATTGGAATATGAAAAATACGACGTGGCAGCCCCTGTCACGTCGTATTTAGCTTAGCTTCTACAGTAGTAGTAGTACTTCTCCAGTAGTAGTAGTAGCTTCTCCAGAAACGTTGTGGGAAGGTGGGTGGGTGGGGGGGGGGGGGTAGGGGGGGGGGGGCTGAGCTGGGAAAATCGCCAAAATCGCGTACCATCAAAATTCACCAAAATACAGTTTTCTCCCCGGATTTGATCCACTTCCTCGTCCAAGTTGGGGTGGCTGAAGCCAAGTGTGTGTGTGTGTGGGGGGGGGGGCTGAAACCCCTCAACTTAATAGGATCCTACACCCCTGCGACGTGAAAATGGGCTCAGTCAGTTACGGATTAAATTTCCTTCGTTTTCCCTTCAACACACCGCTGCTCCGAAAGGAAAACGAAGGAAATTTCATCCGTAACATGCAGGGGCGTCGCCGACGGGAGGGTCGGGGGGACGGTACCCCGACCCCCCACTCTCAGAAGGAGGGGTGGCTGACCACCCCCACCACCACCACCACCACTTTTAGGGGGGAGTTAACGGAAATAATGACTTTTTGATTTAGTTAGCAACAATTTCTTTGGCTACCGTTATCACTGTTATGGTATTAAAATGATATAAATTGAGTCCACCCTGATCAGTCGTCCGAGTAGGGTCACGCTCACGGCGCTGAAGGATTAGCCCGGCCGGACAATAGCCGCGGTCAGTGTGGCGCCCGAGTAGACCGCGGGAGGGAGTGCGGCGGCCCGTGGCCCGCAACCTTTAAAGTGAGTAGGCCACAGAAGCAGTGTTTGGCTTTGTGTAAGCCTACATTTACACGCAACACACACTGATGTGTGTTGCGCAGAGGAGCAAGATGGATTCGGCCCCCAGCGACTCGGACGACACAGCTTTTCTGCCGGCGTCGGCCAGCCCTGGACCTGCGCCGCGTAAACGCCAGCGGTCCGTCAGCGGTATGATGCGAGTGCTAGAAACCAAGAAGAAGCGCATCGTTTCGCCAAAGGATAAGGGGCAAGTAAGTAAAGGTTCTGATATTATGGAGGAATTCAAAAGTATGATGAAATATTGCATAGAAGCTGCGAACGCTAGCCTGTGGCAGAAGGTTTAAAGCAAAATATCGTCATATGAGACGAGGGTAGACAAGCTGGAAGGGGAGATTTTTGCCAGAGATCAGAAAGTTGACAAATTAGAGGCAGAGCTGCATATGTGTCACGAGTCACTGCAGAAGTGCGAGGAACATCTTGATTAAAGGGAAATAATGACCTTTTTCCACAAAAATGGAGTTAGCACTTGAAATCGCCAGACGAGACCAAAATATATTGTAAATTCATCACATTTTGCATGAAAACTTTCCTATCGAAAGATATTTAAAGTTAAAGTTGATAAGCGTTCCACACTTTTAACGACCGGAAACTTGCAAGTACTTTTGGTCCTCATCAAACTGCGGGCTTTTCCCGTATTGTTTTTTTACGCAATGGAGTGGAAAATATATTGCGCGTTCTGCTTGTTGTGATTATATGCCCGGCGATCTTCTAAAACTAACAGCGATTGGAAAAAGTGGCAATACAATCGGAAGCTCATCGATGCACATCAACGGCGGCATAGTTAGTGGTTGCGACCCTCAATTTTTTAAAATAAATTCATTTGTTTTCAACATTAGGAGTATTGTATAATTTGTCTGTGGCTGTATATAACACTATCTTTATATTATCATGAAAAATAAAAAAAAATCCCCAAAAAACTAACAAACAATAACACAAAACTGGCAATTAAATCGGGAGCTCATCGATGCACATCGACGGCGACCTATTTAGCGTCGGCGATTTGTTTGCAAAGCATTGTCATGCTTCTCGGCGCACTTAACCATTGTGGCGAGTTGTTGCTAGTAGCGCTTTCGTTCTCCATGGCAACCAGGCGTGAGCCAATGAAAAGCCAGAACGTTTCCCTTTCTGGCTTTTGATTGGCTGACGCCTGGTTGCCATGGAGAACGAAAGCGCTACTAGCGTGTGTCCGAGCAGCGCTCAGTTTGATCGGAAATGTCACAGAGCCTCCAAAAATGCCGCAATCGATGTGAACAATGGTAGGGAAGGGCGAATTTGTCAATGACCTTCATGAAGTACACAAGGTACTTGTTTTGTATTTTTCCCAAACTTACAACTTCGAATTTGGGAATAATTTTATTTAATTCTTAAATTTAAATAAAATAATTTTAAAACCATAGCGGTAGCCTAAGAAATTGTTGCTAACAAAATCAAAAGGTCATTATTTCCCTTTAAAGGGATTATACGGGTTTCCGTCCTGAAAGTAAATGCACTCTTTTGCAGTTGTATGAGCTTTACACACGTTTAAGACATATAACCGGGACCTCGATGCTCATTTTGTCCATTATTTCAGCAATTATCAGCGTTAAAACTTGGGCGTTTTTCGAGACTAGTATCAGATAACGAGTACTTGATCGGCACTACTGTCCACCACTTTTATCTAAGATAAATTTTAGAGTTTTGAATTATCTGCAAGTCCTACACTGGATCACACAATTATTATGCAATTCCAAACTGACGGGACTTTGTATTACTACACACTGTTCGTTGAGGTTTTGTGTTGTTGTGGTTTTCTTTTCTCTGGCCTTTAGCGTTGAGAATTTAGTGGTGGCGTATTAATTTTTTGGCATGAAAATTCATGAAAAATATAGAATTTTATGGGAAAACTAGGTAACTGCTGGTGTCGTTGGAAAAAACAAGTTTATTTTCTTTCAAATATTGCTTATTTTACCGGAAATATGCCATAAGTGAGGTGTTTTTATTAGCATAAAAGAGATGACTGGCTCTGCCTCAGCCGGTCCTGCAGAAAATACGCGGTGGCATCACCGCGTACTTTGGAATGTCCTTACGTGCAGAAGAGGTCATTTCCAGAAAAATGTGGCTACCGTGGGACTTCTACCATCTTTATAAGTACGTTTTACTATGTAACTCAATTATTATGGGAAAAACCCGTATAATCACTTTAAATGGAGCGGCACAGTCGCGCGGCCAATCTGGTTTTGTCCAGCCAAAGGTTTGGTCGGCGCCGCGAAGGGGAAGACATCGCCGAGATCACAGTCAATGTCATTAATGGCAACTACCCAGACATTCGCGTCACTAAGAGCGATTTTTCCGTTGTTCACCGTTTGGCCAGAGCCAATACGGTGATCTGCACGTTCAGAGACAAGGATCTTCGCAACAGGATCTACGAGGACCGCCTTCGCATTCGTTTTCAAGCTGATTTTGCAAACAGGTTATTTGTGAATGAGAATCTGACCAGGGCGAAAGGCGGAATTATCAACAGACTTGTACAACTGAAACGCAGCGGAAAACTTTGGACCGTTTTTTCTAAAGCAGGTATTCCGTGCTAGAAAGTGACGCAAGCCTCAAGTCCAGTCCGCGTCTACACCATGCAGCAGTTGGCGGCGGTGGAACGGGATCTTCCACAGCCTCACGCCGCCGCCGCGCCCGCCCGAGCTAGGGCGGGTCCGCTGCCGCGCCCTACCCCGCCTCGGGCTCGGTCAAGGTCACCGCCTCGCGCCGGTGCGGGGTGGCGGGGCGTGACCTCCCCTCGGTCTCGACAGAGGGAGGGCGAAGTCGGAGGGGAGCTGCGCGCTCACAGACAGCCTGGGGGGACGGGCGGCGCGCCGTTGGGAGCAACTTCCGCGCGGCGACCCGGTGCGGAGGTCGTCACGGTGCGGCGCAGGTCTCGGTCGTCCGAGTCTCCGTCGGAGGGTTCGTCGGCTCGGCTGCGATACTTGTCAGCGGTGCCGGTTTCGTCGCTGCCGTCCGGCGCGCTGGCGTCGGCTGTGTCGTCTTCCTCCGTGTCCGTCGATGGGGCGGAGTCGGCGCTGCCTCTAGCCGCCGTTGCCGGCGGGCTGCCCTCGGGGCCGTCGGTAGCATCAGATGCGGCTCCTATCGCCGAGTGAGCTCCGAGTTCGGCCGGTGCGTCGCCGGGCTTGACCTGCTGGTGGCGGCTGACCGACCAGGCCGCCGGGCGGCGGCCCGCCGCTCGCTCGTCTCCTGACGGGAACGGTCGACAAGCTGGCATGTTACGGTCGCCGCAGCTGGACGGGGGGGGGGGAGTTCCGCTGACCGACGTGCCGGCGGAGTTTGCCGTCTTCACTGCCGCGGTAGTCGATGACGGTTTCGGCTCCTACTCTGCCTCCTGGCAGGCTCCCGTCGGCCTGTTCAGACCTCCCCGCCGCGCCGCTCCGTCCGTCGGTCGGCTGATTGGTTCAGTTTTTTTGGGGTGGGGGGGGGGGGTGGGGGTGGGAGGGGAGTTGTTCTCGCCCACCCCGTAGTCCAGCCTATAGCTATATGCTGCCGCGGGTGGGGAGGAGAACCACTCCCTCCGGGGCGGGGAACCGAATGACTTGCGCCAGTAGCCAGACTCGAACCCGGAACCCTTGGATTCCGAGTCAGACGCTCTACCAACTGAGCCACCCTGCCCCCAATTGGTTCGGCTGCCGGTCCGTTGACTGCGGCCGGCGGCGGCGGTTCGGTCGAGCGCGCGACTGCGCTGCCGGCTTCGTTTGGCGAGCCCGCAGGTTAGTCTCCCGGTGATAAGTCCATCGGTGCGCTGAGTGGCTTTTGTACTGATATGGGTTTAACGTACACGTGGGGTGTAGTGCACATCAGCCCTTCACTTTCAGTTGTACAACTACCAAGAAGCAGATAAATATAATTATATATAAATTGATCAAGAGCTTTGTTGTTCTGTTTTTGTTTTGTGTTCTTTTTTACTTCCGGCTGGCCACTATAAATAATGAGCGTGACTGTTGAGTAGCTGTTGTAGGAAGGTGTGATAACCTTTTCTAATGTACTGTCAATCTTACTCTTTAACCTAGAACAGCCGTTCGTGTTGCGGTGGGCTCCGGGCCGCCCACATCTGTCGTGGGCATTGCTGACATGGACGTGAGAGTGTTTGGATGTGTGTGTGGTTCGGATGGGTGCGTAAATTTGGTGAGACAATCAAGTGTGTATATATTAGTGTGGCTTACAGCTAGCAACTATTGCAAAAGCTCGGGCATCATGGTTCTTCTCATGTCTGCCAGTGACGAGTGTTTGCCAATGACAAAAGGTAGTCATTAGCTCATGATTAGGGATGTCGACACCTTCTGAACAACAGTTAAGAGCAGAAACCAATGATAATGACTGAAGTAAAAATCATAACTTTAAATGTAAACGGTCTCTGAGGAACTGATGGAGTTGTTCCCAAACGTAGAAAAATATTATCATGGTTACGCAAAAATAATGTTGATATATGCCTATTGCAAGAAACTTATTCTGACAACCGTACAGAACATACCTGGAGCAATGAATGGGGAGGCAGTAGTTTTTGGGCTCAAGGAGAAAGTAATGCTCGCGGAGTAAGCATACTCTTTCGCCCTGGCCTTAGCCTTGAGGTTTGGAACGTGCAAGGAGACGGTAGTGGTAGGTTTGTGGTACTGGGAGTGACCTTATCCGGAACAAGAATAACGCTAGCGAGCATTTATGGGACCAATACCGATGATAGCGCTGTGTTTGAGGGGCTCTTTGAGGCATGCGATGAAATAGAAACAGATTTGGCTATAATTGCAGGGGATTTTAACTTCTGTTTCAACCTTAGTTTGGACAGAGTGAGCGGTGCAAGGAGGGTAGCTAACAACCATAGATGCAAAAGATTAGTACAACAGTACATGCGGGAGTGTAATTTAATTGACATTTGAAGATTCAGTAATCCTAACAAACGTAGATACACGTACCAGAGAAGTAGACTACTTTGTAAGTCTCGAATATATTTTTTCCTTATCTCAGATGGACTCTGCCCAAATGTAATAAAGTCGGATATTACAGATGGATACTTAAGTGATCATAAAATGTGCACTCTTCAAGTCCGGCTGAGTCGAACGAACGTGGGAAGATCTTATTGGAAATGTCAAGACTCGGTGTTGACAGACACAGAATTTGAAACGCAAGCTAAGGGAAAATTAACCGAAATCATAGAATTAAACGATTCGCCCGGCCTATCACGTACACTGCTACTACAAACAGTGTTATGGGTCATGAGAGGATGGGTTATACAGTACCAGAGTAGGAAGAACAGAGCAAATGAACAGCGGTTCAATGACAGCGAAAAAAAATTAGCGAATCAAATAAGACAACCGTGGACATAGTACTCCTGAATGAACTTAAAACAGAACGAGATGACCTAATAGAAACTTGTGCCAAACTGAGCATGTTTCACGGTCAGATCAACTGGCGACAGTTCTCCGAAAAGGAACAAAATACTTTCATGGCCTCGTTAAAAGAAATACAAAGAAGGAGATCTTTAAAAGCATGCGTCTTCAACTGACAGATAATGGACGTGTGACAGAAAGTTCTCAAGAAATGGCTGATGAGGGAGCAGAATATTTTGAACGATTATACATGAGAAGGGACCATAACGTAGAAGATAATAACTTGTTTGATGACCTCACAAAGTTGACTGCAGAACAGACAGAACTTTGCGAAGGGATGATATCAGAGGGAGAGTTAAATTCAGCGCTCGCAGCAATGAATGGATCCTCCTCGCCAAGACCAGACGGCTACACAGCAGCCGTCTTCCGTTATTTCTGGGCTGAACTAAAACCATTAATCATAGCATCTATGGTATAAATCTATCAAAAGGGTCAAATGCCTTCAGATTTCAACCTCAGTATTACTACTCTTATTCCCAAAAAAAGGAAAAGCAAGGGACACAATTGAATGCCTTCGCCCAATTAGCTTATTAAATGTGCTGTACAATCTACCGACCAAAGTTCTTTCAATGAGGTTGAATAAAGTGCTAGGGAAAATCATCAATAGCGATCAAAGCGGTTTTATAAAAGGAATGTTTATAGGCGAAAATATTATACTGATATTAGACATAATGGCAAGGACAAGGAATCAGGACATAGGAGGGCTGTTACTCCTCTGTGACTGGAGTAAGGCCTATGATAGCATAGACTGGAGATATTTGCAACAAGTTATCCGTGCTTACGGTTTAGGACAACAGTTCCGAACATGGATCGAAATACTTTATCCCAGCGGAAAAGGTAGCGGATGCTCTGCACGAATACAGATCAATATAATTATTTCCAGAAAGTACGCGTTGCGCAGAGGCTTGAGGCAGGGATGTAGCTTGAGCAGCGGATTACTTCTGATATGTGTTGAGCCTCTGGCAGAGAGAATTAGACGTAACTCCTTGATACGTGGCTTGACATTTCAAAATACGGAAGTTAAAATATCCGCCTATGCAGATGATTTTGCACTCTTCATGGACGGATCAGAAAATAGCCTAAGAGAGTGTTTAGCTTGTTGTGAAAACTTTCAAATCATATCTGGCCTGCAGCTCAATAAACAGAAAACCAAGGCAATGTGGATAGGCAGATATCGTGACAGAAGTGATATCCTTTGCCCTGAAGCCCAGCTATATTGGGATAAAGGCCCAGTAGAATATTTGGGGATAAAAATGCATGCAAATGTAGACAACATAAAGGAGCTGAATTACCCAGGAAAGATAGGCAAATTGAAAGAAAAATTGCAACCCTGGTTTGGGAGGTCTATGACAGCGTACGACAGAGTACATATGATTAAATCGGAGGCAATGTCACAACTAATATACTTAATGTCAGTATTAGCCAAGCCATCACCAACACAGCTTAAGGAAATAGAAACTATTACCTTCAAATTTATATGGGGTAAAGGACGAGATAAAATAAAACGATCAGTGTTAAAAAAACGAATGGGCTAATGGAGGATTAAGGGTGCCAGACCCATCAATACAAGCAGATAGCTTCAAAATCGCTTGGGTGAAAAAAATTATTAGACGATGCAAACTGTGGAAAATGGAAAGACGTTGCTCATAGCTACGTGAAGCTAACAGAGAACCTTTCAATATTTCAGTGCGACACGTCATATGAACAGGCCTTCCATTTTAGCCAGAGCACATTTTGGGCTGAAACAGCTAAGGCATGGTCAGACGCAATGAGAATAGAAAATCCATCGAGCGGGGAAATGTTATCAACTGTGTTATGGTGCAACCGATATCTCAAACTTGAGAGCAATCCAAATATAGTGAGACAGGCCATGCAACACAGAGGTGTGTATCAATTAAAGGATCTGTACGATTATGAAAGAAGATGTCTGTATACTAGCAGTCAGTTACGAGAAAAGTACCGATTCGGAAATTTCCTCGTATGGGAATCACTTTTACATAGTATACCAGTCAGCTGGAAAGAGGTCATGGCCAGAGAAAAACCTATCGAAGCGATCCCGAACACAGATTTTGAAGGGATAACAAACGTGGTAAAAGCACCAAGATGGGCACATGCTAAGTTACTAAAAGATTGTCAACACGTAAGCTCCCCGGAACAAACTAAGCTTAAGTGGGAACAAGACCTGAATGGAACCTTGAATTGGTCGGAAAGCTTTAAAAACACATATTCGTTAACTACAGATCCTAAACTACGCTGGCTACAATATAGAATACTCATGAGAATATTGATAACCAACAGGCTTCTTAAAATATATGGTATGAGGGACAATGACAATTATGAAAGATGTCCAGGTGTGAGAGAGAATATTCCTCATTTATTCTGGCACTGTCATTATGTTCAGACCTTTTGGATGGAACTAAGAGAGAAGTTGCGCTCTCCAGAACGCTTCTGCTTAAATAATATAATAAGCGGCCTTTATCCACTCAAGGCAACGAAAAGAAATATACCTCTTCAGTTATGCATATTGCTGGCTAAACAGTTTATTTGGAACAGTAGAATCGCGGCAAGGCCCCTACGCATGAACAGATTCACTAACTTTGCAAAAAAGTACATAAATATTGAAAAATACATAGCAGTAAATGAGGGAGAAATGCTAAGTTTCCGAGAAAAATGGCAGGTGGTAGCTGACAGGCTTGGCATTGACTAAACTCGTTGGTGCGTGGAAGGGTAGGCATTGGTAGGCATTGTTAATATGTCATACCATAGATGGTATGATGGTAGGATTGTTAATTGTTAATATGTATGGCCACTATGATGGTATGATGGTAGGATTGTTAATTGTTAATATGTATGGCCACTATGCTGGTATGATGGTAGGATTGTTAATTGTTAATATGTATGGCCACTATGATGGTATGATGGTAGGATTGTTAATTGTAAATATGTATGGCCACTATGATGGTATGATGGTAGGATTGTTAATTGTTAATATGTATGGCCACTATGATGGTATGATGGTAGGATTGTTAATTGTTAACATGTATGGCCACTATGATGGTATGATGGTAGGATTGTTAATTGTTAATATGTATGGCCACTATGATGGTATGATGATAGGATTGTTAATTGTTAATATGTATGGCCACTATGATGGTATGATGGTAGGATTGTTAATTGTTAATATGTATGTCCACTATGATGGTATGATGGTAGGATTGTTAATTGTTAATATGTATGGCCACTATGATGGTATGATGGTAGGATTGTTAATTGTTAACATGTATGGCCACTATGATGGTATGATGATAGGATTGTTAATGGTTAATATGTATGGCCACTATGATGGTATGATGGTAGGATTGTTAATTGTTAATATGTATGGCCACTATGATGGTATGATGGTAGGATTGTTAATTGTTAATATGTATGGCCACTATGATGGTATGATGGTAGGATTGTTAATTGTTAACATGTATGGCCACTATGATGGTATGATGGTAGGATTGTTAATTGTTAATATGTATGGCCACTATGATGGTATGATGGTAGGATTGTTAATTGTTAATATGTATGGCCACTATGATGGTATGATGGTAGGATTGTTAATTGTTAATATGTATGGCCACTATGATGGTATGATGGTAGGATTGTTAATTGTTAATATGTATGGCCACTATGATGGTATGATGATAGGATTGTTAATTCTTAACATGTATGGCCACTATGATGGTATGATGGTAGGATTGTTAATTGTTAATATGTATGGCCACTATGATGGTATGATGGTAGGATTGTTAATTGTTAATATGTATGGCCACTATGATGGTATAATGGTAGGATTGTTAATTGTTAATATCTATGGCCACTATGATGGTATGATGGTAGGATTGTTAATTGTTAATATGTATGGCCACTATGATGGTATGATGGTAGGATTGTTAATTGTAAATATGTATGGCCACTATGATGGTATGATGGTAGGATTGTTAATTGTTAATATGTATGGCCACTATGATGGTATGATGGTAGGATTGTTAATTGTTAATATGTATGGCCACTATGATGGTATGATGGTAGGATTGTTAATTGTTAATATGTATGGCCACTATGATGGTATGATGGTAGAATTGTTAATTGTTAATATGTATGGCCACTATGATGGTATGATGGTAGGATTGTTAATTGTTAATATGTATGGCCACTATGATGGTATGATGGTAGGATTGTTAATTGTTAATATGTATGGCCACTATGATGGTATGATGATAGGATTGTTAATTGTTAATATGTATGGCCACTATGATGGTATGATGGTAGGATTGTTAATTGTTAACATGTATGGCCACTATGATGGTATGATGGTAGGATTGTTAATTGTTAATATGTATGGCCACTATGATGGTATGATGGTAGGATTGTTAATTGTTAATATGTATGGCCACTATGATGGTATGATGGTAGGATTGTTAATGGTTAATATGTATGGCCACTATGATGGTATGATGGTAGGATTGTGAATTGTTAATATGTATGGCCACTATGCTGGTATGATGGTAGGATTGTTAATTGTTAATATGTATGGCCACTATGATGGTATGATGGTAGGATTGTTAATTGTTAATATGTATGGCCACTATGATGGTATGATGGTAGGATTGTTAATTGTTAATATGTATGGCCACTATGATGGTATGATGGTAGGATTGTTAATTGTTAACATGTATGGCCACTATGATGGTATGATGGTAGGATTGTTAATTGTTAATATGTATGGCCACTATGCTGGTATGATGGTAGGATTGTTAATTGTTAATATGTATGGCCACTATGATGGTATGATGGTAGGATTGTTAATTGTTAATATGTATGGCCACTATGCTGGTATGATGGTAGGATTGTTAATTGTTAACATGTATGGCCACTATGATGGTATGATGGTAGGATTGTTAATTGTTAATATGTATGGCCACTATGATGGTATGATGGTAGGATTGTTAATTGTTAATATGTATGGCCACTATGCTGGTATGATGGTAGGATTGTTAATTGTTAACATGTATGGCCACTATGATGGTATGATGGTAGGATTGTTAATTGTTAATATGTATGGCCACTATGATGGTATGATGGTAGGATTGTTAATTGTTAATATGTATGGCCACTATGATGGTATGATGGTAGGATTGTTAATTGGTAATATGTATGGCCACTATGATGGTATGATGGTAGGATTGTTAATTGTTAATATGTATGGCCACTATGATGGTATGATGGTAGGATTGTTAATTGTTAACATGTATGGCCACTATGATGGTATGATGGTAGGATTGTTAATTGTTAATATGTATGGCCACTATGATGGTATGATGGTAGGATTGTTAATTGTTAATATGTATGGCCACTATGATGGTATGATGGTAGGATTGTTAATGGTTAATATGTATGGCCACTATGATGGTATGATGGTAGGATTGTTAATTGTTAATATGTATGGCCACTATGATGGTATGATGGTAGGATTGTTAATTGTTAATATGTATGGCCACTATGATGGTATGATGATAGGATTGTTAATTGTTAACATGTATGGCCACTATGATGGTATGATGGTAGGATTGTTAATTGTTAATATGTATGGCCACTATGATGGTATGATGGTAGGATTGTTAATTGTTAATATGTATGGCCACTATGATGGTATGATGGTAGGATTGTTAATTGTTAACATGTATGGCCACTATGATGGTATGATGATAGGATTGTTAATTGTTAATATGTATGGCCACTATGATGGTATGATGGTAGGATTGTTAATTGTTAACTTGTATGGCCACTATGATGGTATGATGGTAGGATTGTTAATTGTTAATATGTATGGCCACTATGATGGTATGATGGTAGGATTGTTAATTGTTAACATGTATGGCCACTATGCCGGTATGGTTGTTTACATGAATGTTTGAATATCTATAAGAATAAAAAAGTGGAAAAAATGATCTAAATTTAAGAATTAAATACAATTATTCCCTAATTCAAAGTTGGAAGTTTGGGAAATTCATGATCCGTATTTTCCCTCCACTATTTGAAAGCGACACACACACGCTTTTGTATCAATCTGTTCAACGTTGTTGAATGGGCACTTCGAAACAAATCGCCGACACTAAATAGGTCGTCATCGTCGTGCATCGATGAGCTTCCGATTGAATTGCCAGTTGTTGTATTGTTTGTTAATTGTAAAGGATGGGTGGGCATATCATCACAAGTAGAACGCACAATATATTTTCCACACCATTGCGTAAAAATGCAATACGGGAAAAGCCCGGAATTTGATGGAAACCGAAAAGTAACTGGCAAGAACCGGTCGTTAATAGTGTGGAACGCTTATCGTTGGAAACTGCCAATATCTTTCGGAAGGAATTTTTTATATGCAAAATACGATGAATATACATCACATTTTGGCCTCGGTATGTCCATTTCAAGTGCTAACTCCATTTTTGAGGGAAAAGGTAATTATTTCCCTTTAACAATGTATCGTAAAAATTGCCTTTGCAGCAGTCAAGGTTCGGCTATCCACAGTTAAAAAGTATAAATTTCGCGCCGCTTCGCGGCATGACACAAGTTTCACAATTGCTTATACAAATTTAGAAAATGGCAAAATTAATTCCACCAGGAATTAATTCTCTCTTCATAAAATATTAACTTTCAAGGGGGCTACATGTTTAGCTAGTCTGCCGAGTTCCAAAAAAAGGCGATACGAACGCAGACACGCGGACGTCGGCACCTGGAAGCTGCTCCAGCGGTGCCCAGCTTGCTGGACCGAAGAGCTAATAGTGGGGACCAGGCCAGGACCATCTCCACAAGCCATCTCCCCCCCCCCCCCCCCCAGGCTCCTCCAGATCTACAGGGACCATTTATGCGCGGAAAAGTCGTTCTGCCCCTTGCTGCTTTTAAACCATTTGCGGTGTTACTAGTTGTTTGTTACAGTTTGGTTCATATGTATACAGTTATTATTATCATATGTACCATTGAGCGCTGACTGCCACCGGTTATCGTGATTTACTATCCGAGGAATATGTATATGAAAACTACCTTCATTTAAATATGTGCAATCATACCGAGATGTGTAACCAGGAAAAGGGGTTACCTGAGGCTTGGCTCCACTCACAGTCTGGTACCAATATAAAAATTTCGTTTTCCACGACCTAAAATTAAAATTTTCACGCCGCTTCGCGGCGTCACATTGGTGGCCATCATCATAACGAAGCCATCGTATTCGTATTTGGTTCCTCGTAACGCTGAATTTAATTTATATAATTTTTGGCTTCTTACCCTATACATGGCCCACCGCCTATATTTCTGGGTTTTATTAGGAAAACCCGTTAAAAAAATCGCGCCGCTTGACGGCACTAAATAACAAGTACCTACTATAACATGAATATCCACATGAAAAATGCTGCAAAGGCTTAACTACACGCAAAAAAAAATGGAGGTACATTTTTTTTTGTCATTTCAGCCGACCCCCCCCCCCCCCCCCCACTCAAAAATGTTCGGTGACGCCACTGATGTTTACCTAAAACTTGATTTTCGCACATGCAACACATATACAGGGTGTCCGGAAAAAACATACTCTGGATTTTAGCTCGTGCTTCAATATGCACGTGCCAATTTTTGTGAAACTTTTTCATGATTATAGCTTGGAACGTGGCAAACCCGATTAGCACAGAAACAAGTCCTTTGATATGTTTTTTATATTGAAAAGGCGGTTTGTGTGGAAGCCTACATTATAATATAACGATACTCGAATTTGTAATATTGTTTGTTTATAACCGAAATTATTACGAAAAATCACAGTATCATTTTTTCCGGACACCCTGGAACACACCCTGGAATGTAGGCTTCCACACAAAACGCCTTTGCAATATTAAAGAAAAACATCTCAAAAGACTTATTCTGTGTTCTGTGTTTTGCCACGTTCCCAGCTATAATCATGACAAGTTTTTTGTGTGTAAATAGCACGTGCATATTGAAGCACGAGCTAAAATCCAGAGCATGTTTTTTGTTTCCGGACACCCTGTATTATGCCTTTGAGAGCAATGTGGGTGAGACCCCTAGGATCGCACCGCCTGGAGTCCGTTTCCCCAGATCGCAGGATTTTAATTTAGCATTAGCCCTATGGGGCTGCCTCCCCCAAACCCCTTTCTGGCCATACCCAAACCCCCTTCTGGCCACCACTAAAACAAATGTAGTGACGCCACATGAACCAATACACTCAGATGCTTCGATTTTTACCTTTTACCTGACCTTGACCTGACCTTGACCTGACCTTGACCTGACCTTGACCTGACCTTGACCTGACCTTGACCTGACCTTGACCTGACCTTGGCCTGACCTTGACCTGAATTAGACATAATATGGCATTAGCCCTTAAAGTAAACCAAATATTTTTGTTTAATGCTTCTGAAGCACTTGGATCGGAAGTTACGCCTTCAATACTGGCAATTTGGCGTGGGTCCTGATCTCGGAAATCCATCCCATCAAAACATTCGAACTAAATGTGTTTTTTTTATTGTCACCTGGTGGCCGAATCGGGAAGCTCAAAAGTGTTTTTTTTTTGTAAGCCGAAACCCACAACTTGTATTATTTTATGTGAAACATAATTTGTTTACGTCAAATCGTCATTAAACAGAAATTCCAGTTGCATTGTACTACGGGCCAAGCTCACGTGTCACAAATTACGTGACGAAGTCACGTAACAAAAACAGAAATTAAAATGGAAATTTCGAGACAGCCAAATTGTACCTTGGTTAATGGTGAATATAATGTAAAAAAGTTTGTTGTTGTTACTTATAACCGTTTTTAAGGTATGTGCATTAAAAAACAGCCTCCGTGATGACCTGCCAAAAATGCCGGAAGGCATATTTCCGAAACCGTTGCTCAAAATGGTGTTTTGAGGTCATAGATCGATTATATGCCTATGAATTCCCCTTGGACCCAATGTGCAGAAAAATCGAAGATGTTGTGATGTAGGTCATTGATCGAATTTCCCAAGAATTTCCCAGGTAGGTATACCAAAACATGGCATGGCGCCGGTTTTGAAGGGACTATCCCACCTTAACATTATATTTGAGTTGATATAGCCATTTTGAAGGCTTGGCATTGCAATTAAGTATGGTAGCAGTTAAAACAACCACAATGATCTTTAAAAAAAAATATTCGAGTTCGATTTTTACATCTGTAAAAAATAAGGCCCATGTGTATTTGAATAGGGCCTCTAAACCGACAGCGTCGTCTCTCTTTACCCAACTGGTATTGATAGTCGACTTGTTTTAAGGTCAGCCTTGAAATATTTTCGTCTTTCATTTCTCGATCCCCGGGTGGTTCGCAATCTAAGCCAATCTAGACACCGGGTGGTTCGCTTTTTCTGCGCAATAGATGTCGACAAAAAAATGTGCCATACATTTGGCAGCACAAAGGATTTCCCTGTTTTTTTTTTAACATATGGCGTCACCAACCCAGCTTTCCGCGTAAAACTAAAAGTTGAATATCTTCCAAGATAAGCATTTGTTTAGGAAAAAAGTTCCGAACATATTCAGCTGACCTCGCCTGACATGCAGACATACAATTAAGTGTGATTCGACAACTTTCAAAAAGGTGGGACCATCCCTTTAATGGGGACGGGTACCGCTCCAGAATGCCGAGAAAAACTGCCGTAAACAAGCTTTATGACTCACGGAAATCGATTCAATGGCCGGTCGGTCGATCGTTTAGAGTTTCTTCCCCTCCAGTAAAATACCTCGGGGTATCATTACCGAGTGGACGCGAGGCCTTCCGTCAACTAGAGGGAGAAATATAATAATGAGCGGCCCCACTGTAACTGCACCAACAGCAGGTCCGCGGCAACATGTCCGCACCAGAGCCGGCCGCCGCAAGTCAGCGGCACCATGCCCACACCAGCGCCGGCCGCCGCAAGTCAGCGGCACCAGAGGAGCCGTATGCGGCGAACGTATACGCGAGCCATGCGACTCAGTCTCAACCGCAGCAGAAATGGGCGGGAAATACCATACCCAGCTGATTTTACCCGATTTTACCGGGTTGCTTAATGCTGCAAGCACCTCACAAGATTGAGGGGTCAAAATAATCGCCGCAGAATAGTGCACCGACCCAATGCGTGCTGATGACCCTGATAATGCTAGTCGTATTACTCTGCATTTAGCGCAGAGTCGTCGATCGTTTTAATTCAGCATTCGCTGACTCGAAAAAGAAATGATTCCCGTTCTGACCACTTTCGTAACTCGCCTTTGTCGAGTAGCTTGAGTCACAAAAGTTTGAGGAGTAGAAATGTGTATCAGTGCATGGTTTTCAGAGGTTTATTTCTTCGCAACTACTCGGTTGATAGGTATGGCTGCAAATTTGCAACAAAAATGGTAATGTCTTTAAAAAAATATCGTACCTGTTAAGTTTGTGAAATTTTGCGTTATAGGGTTTAGGAGCAGCGTGCAATTTTTTTTTATTCGAGTTTGTTTTTGATATTCTGCACAACTCTGTCTTACATATCATTTTCCAGAATCATACTGATTTATCGACTGCTATCCATCAAAAACAACTTGCAGCATAGGTACACACAATATAGCACACCTAATTGCACAATGACACAAATTCCTCAACTAACAATACATTTGTTGCTTGAAGCAAACGCTTTTTATTGTATTATTTTCTTCACAAAGTCTTTTAATATTAGTGTCGGGGTAGGGGCTTAAACGACCTACCCTCCCCCCCCCCCCCTAAGGTTGTTCCGCTCCTGTCCCCAAACGAGTAGAGATGCGGCCATCAAACTTTTTCACTTTTCCTAAATATTCATTGGGCACATTTTGGCGCAATGCTCAAAGTTTTCAGCTCACCATGAGCTGCTTTAGGCGTTGTTTTTGGAGGGCATGTTTTTGTTTTCAGCGTATCTCGGCTTTCAAGGGGAGTCAATTCCCATTATCTATCCGTTGTAGATACGAGGCTACAACTTGCATGCATTTTCTTGCTGCTATTTGTAGACATGACATGTCTACAAATAGACTAAAAATAGAATAGACATGCTATTTGTAGACAGACATGTAGACAGAACATTTTCTCTATTTTTTTATTGCGCATGGTCGCCTCCAGGGACGAATTTTGGAAGGCATTTTGGGTCACTGCCATTACATGTTAACCCACGCCGTGCCGGGGGAGGTGTTTAGACCCCCCCCCGGTTTTTTGAAGATGTCGAAAAAACGGCGGCGCGCAGCGCCGCCGTTTTTGACACAGCTGTTCCGGCATCAATTACCCACATTATGTTTTTTTTTTAAATACCTCGGGTCCTCTCAGGTCAGGTCACCAGACCAGGTCACGTGACACCACCTCCAAAAAAAACTTGTGGTACCACAGTCACAGTTTTTGGATAATCGGTTTTACACTTACAGGATTTCGTAGGGTCATATATATCTACAATCCGTATATTTTGGATTTTGTATATCAGCGACCTAAGGTCGGGTCAATTTCGTGACCTCCCCATTATAAGTCAATGGGGAAATATTCAAATGCTTCCTATTCCAAGGATACGCAAGATATCAGTCTAATTCCTTCTGGATCATGTTATGATAGGACATTATTGATTACCTAGATGATATTTGTATTCAGTGACCCCTACAGGCTCAGCCGAGGTCATCCGAGGTCACCAACAGTTGTATGCCAATAACTCTCGACATAATGACGATAAAGAAGTGAAATCGACACCAATGTGTTTGTCTCGTCGAGGCACGTCTTCCCATATACAACATGACCTACTTGGGTTACCACTTGACCTTGACCTGAGGTCAATTTTTGAAGTTGACCTAATCTGGTTAACACTAATATTATTCGAAGCGCCTTGATGAGACAAACACGATGGAATCAAAATGATTTCCTTGTCTTTATTAGGTAAAAAGCTATTCATGAAAAACTGTTTTGTAAAAAATAGCCTTTTGACATTTGATGAGCTCTGGAGCCTAAGCCATTGATATGATCTAAAATCTGAGGACACCTTGCGATTGCATTTTTCAAGAGAATTCCATTGTTTTTTGTCGTTTATTCCTAGCTATCATAGTTCCTGTGATATCTTGGTGTTTCTGGAGCGAAGTCCTAAAACTGGGAAATTTGACCTTTGATGACCTCTGATTACATCAATATTGACTTGAGGAAAACAAAATCTTAAGCACTTTCGAATGTGTTGTCAATAGCTTTGGAACGCCTTTTCCGCGTCTTTCTAGCCCTTTTAGTTTTCGAGTTAGAGAGGGGGTCTAATCCCCCCCCGGCACGGCGATGGTGGCGCCGAGCACCGGCACGGCACGGGTTAACCCTCGCCCTACGGGGGGAGCCTGACAGGCTCCCTGAGGTTTTTCTTGAATAACTTTTGACACATGGTGTGCATCTTGCTGAATTTTTGGTAGCTGAGTTTACAACAATTATACGTAGGCTGTAAAAAATTATTTGAAATTGGTTAAGTATTTTCGGAGATAATAATGTTTTGATGACGTCATGTTGGTAAAAAAATAGATATATTTGAAAAATCGTAGAACACATAATTTAAAAGCAAATTGCAAACGCAATTCACCAAAGATACAAAATGGCGTTCTCTTTAAAATGGCAATCTCGGATTTTCTCAATTTTGGGTTTTTGACCCCTAAAATTAAAAAAAAAAATGATTTTTTTTTGGGGGGGGGGAAACCCCACAAAATCAAAATTTTCAAAGATATTAGAAAAACCGGAATATTTGTGAGAGAACTGAGTATGGACAATACTCATGCCAAATTTCAAAGCAATATCTCCATTATTGACGGAGTGATGGCTTCCTAAGTGTAAGAAACTGATGACGTCATTTTTGTAATAACTTTTTTTACATTTTTTGACAAGATACGAACCAATAATTACTTTTTGTATTTCTGAGCCAAAACTAGTCTAGGAACATGCCTTTTATTTACATTTATCAATTTCTAATTTTTAGGTTTTCTGAAGAGCAAAATCGCTGTTCTGGACGTGGTAAATCCGAGGTCATTCACTTGACCTGGAAGGTCACCCGTTGATCTGAAACCTAAAAATCGCATACTGTTAGATTCCTCTCATGACAGGCAACATGCTGGTTCTTACCGCATTGCTCTAAGTTGCTTGGTTTGGAAGTTAACAGGGGGCCTGTCAGGCCCCCGAAGGGCGAAGGTGAAAAAAGCTCCCGTAGGGCGAGGGTTAATCTGACAGATAAGAATTTCAAACTCAGTGAACCTTCTTAGCTATCCTTTACACACCTTGTGCGATTTTATTTATATGTTTGGTTTACTTACAGGCGACTCCAGTGACGGATTTTGGGGGGCATGTGTTTAACTCCGTACACACACATTGTGTTTAGTAACTCAAACCGCTATTTTGCAGTGGGTTATCTCGTGCAATATCATCTGCATGGATCACAATTGTATATTGTGGCATAGGCGGTCCCAGGGATGAAATTAGTGGGATTTGTGGACCCACGACGTGTAACTACATAGCAAAAGATAATAGATATCAACTTGAAACTTGATGACCTGTTCTGCAATGCCTTGCACACGTTCCATTTGTGTTTGGTTGCCCAAGGGCGACTCCAAGGACGAATTTTTGGGGGCATGTGCTTGACTCCGTACACACACATTGTGTTTAGTGCCCCAGAACGTTATTTTGCAGTCGGTAATCTCATGCAATATCATGTGCATTCTGCATGGATCACAATTGTATTGTGGGGCATAGCCGGTCCCAGGGGTAGGAGACACGCGCATGGACCAATGCTACAGGCGGTATCAGGGATGAAATTAGGAGAATTGTGGACCCATGGCGTGACACTACATAGCAAAAGATATAAGTAAGCAAAGATAAATATAACAAAAGACAAGGCTCAATTCCCCTCCCCTTCCCCTCCTGAGCACACCACTGCACAAATACAAAACTGCAATTATTTACTTTTGCATGCATACACATGGAATTATAAGCAGCCAAAACAGGAATAAAATCGAACAAAAATATTATAGTGCCATCTTTAGATACCCCCCCCCCCCCCTTGAATTGTTTGGGGACGCCATTGGGTGAATTTTCCTAAACTTTTAAAAGGATTATATGTTACAGCATATAATTAGGTGGCAAAATACATCATCAGGAAAAAATTGTGTTCAAACAACGTCCCAGGGCAAATAATATAACAATGCATGTTTCCCACATTTTTTGCTACCTGTATCCGCCGATGACAAAAAAAGGTATTCGTGAATATAAAAGTGTAGGTCAAGCTGCAAGGAATCGAATACCGCTTTTCCGGAGTGAATCGGTCCAGTGGTTTCCGAGATACGAGGGGCCGAATCCTCTCCCCCCTCTCCTCTCCTCTCCTCTCCTCTCCTCTCCTCTCCTCTCCTCTCCTCTCCTCTCCTCTCCTCTCCTCTCCTCTCCTCTCCCCTCTCCCCTCTCCCCTCTCCCCTCTCCCCTCTCCCCTCTCCCCTCTCCCCTTTCCCCTTTCCCCTTTCCCCTTTCCCCTTTCCCCTTTCCCCTCTCCCCTTTCCCCTCTCCCCTCTCCCCTCTCCCCTTTCCCCTTTCCCCTTTCCCCTCTCCCCTCTCCCCTCCCCGACAATTTTGTATCTTCTTTAGCCCGCCAGTAATAGGGTTAATCGGATAAATAAACTTGGCGTTAACCCTGTGGATGTCTTACATATGGTGGCGGCTGCGCAAATCGCGGCCACGAGCCACCAGCCTCGCACTCGGCCGGCTCTGGCTGACCCGTCCGGTCACGTGACCGCCTGCGGCCGGCGAGGGTCGGCTGCTTGTAGCCTATGGACCGTCCCTGGCATGTCCTGTTTAACTCAAAGCAAAGCTTTAAGTGTTCTTCTACATTAGTAAATAGAACTTATAAACAGCCCGCTCGGTTCTTGACCAAATAAGGATGTTTTACTGGTGGATAGGTATACAAGGTTCCGAAATCCGAAATATGGCACTGGGAGTAGTCGCATTTGGGTACCGGGCGCATAAGGGGCTTTCTCCCCTACCTGGCTGAAATATCGGAGGCAAACCAAGGCGATCGGAGCATACCTTTGAGTTTCATAATCAGAGAAGATGTCTGATGTACCAGGCAAACAAATTGACTAGCGATCAGGAAGGCGTGCCAATCGTGGGGGCACGAATGGGCATCGCATTGGTACGTGCGTCTCCAGCATACCTGACCGGTAATAGCCGTTTTCACGAAGGATTTTACGTTTGGGGCGATTGGTGCGTTTGGGTCGTTTGGGGCGTTTGGGGCGTTTGGGGCGTTTGGGGCGTTTGGGGCGTTTGGGCGATTGGGTCTATAGCTCGTAAGAACGCGTCTTTTCCCGGTGATTTTTGGCATCAATCGCAACTTTATGAATTAATGCATTTTTCTGGAAATTCCAATTTCATGATAACACCATAGTTTACTTAAAATTAACAATTTCATCTTAAACTAGCTCTGGTGATGGCTGTGGCGGTTTGGGGCGTTTGGTGCGACTCCATCTTGCTCGAATCCCGGAAGTGCGGGGTTCGGGAAATGGTCATAATTTGCAACGACATGGTTTTCAGGAATAATAGCTTATTTCAATTAAAACTAGATGAATGAGTCCATTCATAGTTTCAGTCATATTCACTTTTGAAAGCAAGGATTAATGATAATTAGCAATTTCGTTTTGACCATTTGTTGTAAGATGACGGGAATGCTGGCTCCGGCTCTGCGCTGGCTCTCCGCAGGCGCCGCCGCCCGGTTACCATGGCGACGGGCTGGCGAGTCGCCTGACGTCACGTTGCACACGTGGCTCCGGCGCCGGCAGGCTGGTCACCATGGCGACCAGCCGGCTGGAGTGGCTCCGGCGCCGGCCGGTCGCCTGACGTCACGTTGCGCATGTGCAGAGCCGTGGTCTGCGCCCAGCCATGCCGTCCGTTCGATCTAGAGCAACCATTTCTGAGTTTTCAGTACCAGTGGCTGCAGAAAGCCCGCATGTTTCATGGGTTTATAAGTGCTTTTCTGAGGTCTTTTCAGCTTTTTGTGAGATTCATCAATTAATCAATTAATCAAATCAAAACCATTTAGGGTGATTCGAAATGCGTAAGGATTGTTCCGGTTTTCGGAAACAAACGAAGTTACCGCTCTAAATAGGACGATCTCAGCGGGACGGAGCGACGTTGAATTAAGGTCTGTCTATGCTTTTGACATTTGATTGCATTTTTCATCATAATATTATATTTCTTTGTCATTAATACCTTCAATTTTGCCATAACTAACTGTCTATTGCGTATTTTATTTAATCAAAGCTAGTATACTAGTATACTTTTAGCCTCTTTTTAGGGCGTTTGCGGTACGTTTTGTAGAAGGAACTAACACAACACAAAATTGCCAGATTAGCTCATGAATTTGAATATTCACAGCAAACTAACGGGAAATATTGCATTGCAAGAGCATATACTTATTCAGGAATTCATAAAATTGCGATTGATACCAAAAATAACCGGGAAAAGCCTTGTTCTTACGAGCTATAGACCCAATCGCCCCAAACGCCCCAAACGCCCCAATCGCCCCAAACGTAAAATCCTTCGTGAAAACGGCTAATGAAACTAGTTATTTCAGTGTACATAGGTAAAGTCGTTTCGGTTGCAATTATTTTCGGTATCACATTTCGTCTTTTCGGTGATGGAGTCAGTGGCGTATCCAGAGGTGGGCATGGGGCCATCCCAGACTTGTCAATGATTCAATGTGAATCGACTACTTTTGATTGAATCATTCTTATTTCAAATGAATGACTCATGAATCGATTCACCTCATGCGCAAACCTGTTGTGAGTCACTGATTGAATCATTCATACAGATAAAATAGGCTGATTGAATCATGCATCGCTCAAAGAATCATTCTTTTTTGGTCGAACAGCATAAACTGTCCACAAAATATGACAGCGGCCCAGCATTCATCTGTGCCCTGTGGACAAACCAGGCACTTAATGGCCAATTATATGAGCTCTGTGTCCTGAGCTGCAACCTGTAATTCATCTATGCGTAAAGAAAGCGAGGCTTTGTGTCCAACTCCAGTGGGCACAAAGCCACTGTTCAATCAGCCCTAACTAGGTGAATACCTTGGAACTGGTAGGGTTAGGGGTAGGTACCTAAATACTTAGAAAAGGTAACTAACTGATAACTCATACTTTGGTTCATAAACCACACAGTACACGCACACCTTTTTCACACGAAAAATTATAAAAAAGTACCCACCTTTTCCTAATTTCTAGGCTATACCATATCAAAAACGAAATCATAAACAAACATTTGCATGACCTCCGCATGTCCCAAATATCACTGTCGCATCGGCGCCGCTTTATTCCACATCATGCTTTATAAAAAATAATACCTAATGCAAAATCAAAATAAATGTTCTATTCGCTTAAAAAAGTGAAATGTAAAGTCATTAATGCTTTTGGAACTTGGAATTTGCAATTATAATCAATATTATAAATATCATTTTATAATCAAAATAAACAACACGCGTGTCCAATTCACATTCACATTCCTCACATTCACATTCACATTCGGAAATACATTCGCGAACTATTTGGATTGGCTTCAAAATTGATACACAGATAGATCACGACCTAGTGATCATTCTGGTAAAATCTTAGAGTCGCACATTTAAAATCAAAGGAGTTAGAGCAGGTCATATGTTTAAGGTCAAACAGCAGACTATTCTGATGTGCATGAAAATTGGCGCACAGGTAGAGCATGACCTCCCTATCACGCTCATAAAATCTTAGAGTCGCACATTCAAAATCAAAGGAGTTAGACAAAGGAGTCGACACTTCCCTTTAATGTTGAGTGATTGAATCAAGATTGAAACATTCATTATGGTAATGTTGAGTGATTGAATCATGATTCAATCATTCATTATGGTAATGTTGAGTGATTGAATCATGATTGAATCATTCATTATGGTAATGTTGAGTGATTGAATCATGATTTAATCATTCATTATGGTCCGTGAATCACTGTGAATCGATTCATTACAAATATGAATCATTGACAAGTCTGGGCCATCCTCGAAGGGGTCCAATAGCCCCAGGGGGCCCACTAGCCGATCGAAGGACTCGAAACGAATTCCACTCAGTTTTCAAACAAAACGTAATAAATTGTCCCACTCTGACCTCCAGAGGGCCCACTCTGACTTCTAAGAGGGCCCACTCTGGCCTCCAAAACCCACTATGGTCTCCGTACGGACCACTCCGGCCTCCAGAGGGCCCGCTCTGACATGCAGAGGGTGCATTCTGGCTAGAAGGGGGCCGATTTTGGTTTGTAGAGGCCCATTTTCGCATGTGAAAGGCATATTTTGAACTAAAAGGGTCCATTCTGGCCTACATTTGTCTTCAAGGTCAAAAAGGTCCACCAAGGCTTCAGGGGCCCACTAAGGCCTGAGGGGGCCACTAAGGCCTGGGGGGGGGGGGCACCAAGGTCTGGGGGCCACTTTGCTACGTGGCCTCATCCTTGACCGAATCCCGGAACCGCCACTGGACGGAGTTCGTCATTTCGGTGACGAAGTTTATTTATTCTCATTTATGATTATTGTATTGTATTGTATTACGATCGTGAGGTTATCCACAATAAGTCGTGGCTATTACCACCCCGAGTCAAATGGTACAGGAATAGAAACATGCAGGTCCAAAACACGAGACATATGCCACACACACACACACACATTTATGATGTAGTCTTCCTCCGTTCAAACGGAGTGATTCTAAAATGTACATAAATGGTAAGCTTGGTATTTAACTTATTTGAAATTTGCATACCGTTCCTGCAGTTTTCTAAGGAACTTCTCATTGCGGCGCATCAGGCTATGGTTGCGGAGTGCGTCGTAATCTTCTTGTATCAGCTCATGTAGCCAGCAGGGGTTTTTCACTCCAGCCAGAAATGCAATCTGAAAACGCCATCAAAGCATGTCATTTCGTCCTAATTCACAATCAATGCTACATGTTTTTTGGGCGATCTTCAGCAATGTTGATACTTGTTAGTTTTTCAACAATTGTGAACCGTATCCTTGAAATCATTGTTTTTCCCTGCATATGCGCTATAAAATGGTCTGTCTCCGGTCTGTCTCCGGTCTGTCTCCAGTCTGTCTCCGGTCTGTCTCCGGTCTGTCTCCGGTCTGTCTCCGGTCTGTCTCCGGTCTGTCTCCGGTCTGTCTCCGGTCTGTCACCGGTCTGTCTCCGGTCTGTCTCCGGTCTGTCTCCGGTCTGTCTCCGGTCTGTCTCCGGTCTGTCTCCGGTCTGTCTCCGGTCTGTCTCCGGTCTGTCTCCGGTCTGTCTCCGGTCTGTCTCCGGTCTGTCTCCGGTCTGTCTCCGGTCTGTCTCCGGTCTGTCCGGTCTGTCCGGTCTGTCCGGTCTGTCCGGTCTGTCTGGTCTGTCTGGTCTGTCTGGTCTGTCTGGTCTGTCTGGTCTGTCTGGTCTGATACATATTGAATATTTGCAGCGAAATATCAGGTGGAAGAATGCATCTGATTCTTACCAGTACGATATCGGGGCAGCAGACAGTGAGGCAAACACTTGCGATCCTTACTAACTCGGTTACGTATGTGCGAATTGGAGAACTGAGAATGTACGATTCCCAGGGGCGTAGCGGGAGGGGGGGGAGGCAGTTACTTACTGATTTCAGCAGCGACTACTTTCTGCCTTCTTATTTTTTTACCACAGCTAACACACCACAGCCCTCCTCTCTTCATTTGCTCTTTATTTTTTCTTCCATTTCCTAGCTGGAAGTGCCACGACATTTTCTCTTTTGTTTTCTGGTGTTAAAGGGACTATTCCACCTTAAAGGAAATAGTTCACCTTCAACATGGGGTTTTGAACTGAAATAGCAGTTTTGTAGCCCGTGTTGAGAAATCCTTATCTGCAACTTGTCTTGGCTGAAAAGACTCTCCAGCCGAAGATATTTGACTTTTTGACGAAGGAATGCGGCGCATATATGATGTACCGTACCGTCTGAAAGTGCCAGCACCGCCAGGGAGCATGCGCAGACCAATAACGCACACCATAAAATTAATAATTTACGACCTTCTGTCCTGAATTGGCGCGATGTAGGACCATTTTTGAAGAGAAAAAAAGAAACTGTATTACAAAATATAATAAAATCGTGTTCTGAAAAATGTTCCGAAGGTGAACTATTTCCTTTAACATTAGATTTTAGTTGAGATATCCATTTTGATGGCTTGGCATTGCAATTAAGTATGGTAGCAGTTAAAACAACCACAATGATCTAATCAAAAAGATATTCGAGTTTGATTTTGACATCTGTAAAAAATAAGGCCCATGTGTATTTGAATAGGGCCTCTAAACCGACAGCGTCGTCTCTCTTTACCCAACTGGTAATGATAGTCGACTTGTTTGAAGGTCAGCCTGGGAATATTTTCGTCTTTCATTTCTCGATCCCCGGGTGGTTCGCAATCTAAGCCAATCTAGACACCGGGTGGTTCGCTTTTTCTGCGAAATAGATGTCGACAAAAAATTGTGCCATACATTTGGCAGCACAAAGGAGTTCACTGTTATCATAAATAAAAAAATATGACGTCACCAACCCAACTTTCCGCATAAAATTATAAGTTGAATATCTTCTGAGATAAGCCATTTTTTCGGAAGAAAAGAAGTTCACGAAAAGAAGTTCACGAAGAAAAGAAGTTCAGCTGACCTCGCATCACATGTAGACATACAATTAAGTGTGATTCGACAACTTTCGAAAAGGTGGGACAGTCCCTATAACGTAAGGTGATGTGCGTCGTTGGGATAGAGGACGGGGGCACTCCTGGTCACCTGTTCATGGGTGGCGGCATAGAAAAAAGCAGTTGCCAATTCAGAGCATGCCCCCCCCCCCTTGGGCCCTCGTAGGGGCTCAATAGCCCGAGGGGGCTCATAGCCGATCGAAGTCACTCGCAACCAATTTCATTCCGTTTTCAAACAAAGCGCAAGAATAATTGTCCGCTCTGACCTCCAGCAGGCCCATTCTAACTTCTAGAGGGCCCACTCTGACCTGCATAGGGCCCGCTCTGGTCTCCGTAAGAGGCCACTCCGGCCTCCGGAACATTCATTAGAGAATGTGTAAAGTCCGTCTGAGCGGTGAGTGTGCTATCACACTGGCGGATCAAGCCTCTCTCCGTGTGGGAAGGGGGAGGGGCATCTTTTTGTGGAAAAAGGTACCCCCATTTTTTCCTCTGCGAATTTGGCCAGTCACCGAATTTTGGAATTCAAGCTTAAGAAATTCACTTTTCAAATTCACAAACATTGATTTTGTGGGTTTTTTTCAGAAAAAAAGTGTTTCAAAATTTCGGAAATCCGAGATAGCCATTTTGAGGAGAATATCATTTCCTTTCTTTTGATGTTGTATTTGCAATTTGCCTTAAACCTCTATTTCCTACGATTTTTCAAACATGTATCGTTTTCCACCAAAAACGGCATTACATGACGTAATTAAAACGTCATTATCTCCCACAATACTACATCAATATCATTGAAATTGGTGAGAAGACTTAGACTTGATGCAGGATAAGATACTGAAAGTTTCACGCTGATATCTATCATGGCTTTCAAGTTATGAGAAATCCGGGAGGGGGCAGATTCTGCTCCCCCCCCCCCCCAGCGGGGCGCGGGTTAAAAGTCACCGGGGCTGCTTGAATTGCATCAGATGGGCTGTTTTGTCTATCATTGAAAGAAAGGGATACATAAAAACTTCAAATTAAATCACTCAAGAAATAATAAATGTCCGTTTTCATGAGTTTTCTACTAAGATCATTGATTTTCACGTTCAGTGCAGGGAACGCGCGGGGGCATACTTGTATTGAATGCCCCCCCCCCCCCCCCCCCCTGCCCCAGATTCCTGTGGGGGATTTACCCCCTGATGTCCCCCCCCCCCCTCCTGGCTCCCCAGTGCAAGGAGACCCTCTGCCAGACACTTAATTAAATTCATTTGCACATTTTCCAAATTTTCATAAGCAATTGCAAAACTTGTGTCATGCCGCGAAGCGGCAAGAAATTCCCAATTTTTGACTGTGGATAGCTGGATTTTGACTGCTGCAAAGGCAATTTGTACGATAAATTGTTAACTTCCCCGCAAAATTGTTAAACTTCCCCAGTTTTCTCCTAAGATCATTGTTTTTCACGTTCAGTGCACGGAACGCGCTGGGGCATACTTGTATTCAATGCCCCCCCCCCCCCGAGATTCCTGTGTGTGTGTGAGAATTTGCCCCTGATGCCCCCCCCCCCCCCCTCTC